>JADQWA010001143.1:0-61989 GCA_018344505.1 Nebria ingens riversi
TTAGGTTAGAGATGTAATATTTTCACAAAAATCTAATTTAATCTATCAGATTGCTCTAAATATTTTACTGAATTTCAATAATCATTATATTAGCTAAGTTTATCACACCAAAAAACATATAAGAACCGCGTTGTTAAACCCTATTTTAATAAGTTTAGTTTTAACAAAACTTCTACTCTCAACCGTTGATGCGCGTGTGTACTATGTACACAGCCTACCACGTTCCATTATAATGAATATTATTATACAATGTGTTTAGTGTATTTATTGTTTGATATTATTAATACAATTGTTACATCTTCTTTGCTGCACTTTACTTGTTTTAAACTTTTCGTTGACTTTTCTGGACGAGCACACAACTATGCTCGTTTTATAGTTAGGGTTAAAATTGATCGTTTTTATAATCTTATTTAATTTTCTAAAGATACTTTTAAATGTTAAAAACCATTGCATTTAAATAAAATTAGATTTGAAGTTAAAAATGATAGAGCATTTCTACACAACACACACCCGAAAGAATTGAAATACACTGCAGCATTTTTCATTTGAACATGTTTCGTGAAAGGTTTATACTGGTCCGGTCCGGTTAGACAACACTTGTTTACAATTAAAAATATAAGTTCGGAAAAGTATCATTTAACTAATGATAGGCACCGAGAACTGTATGTGTTAGTTATATTTTTATTTCTGGTTTAATTAAATATTGAAACGAGATAGCTATACTACAAACTGACAATATGGTGTGAAACGAAAGAGATGCATATAGTGTTTGTAAACTTACCCGCGATTTTAACCAATTAAATAACAAAGTGAAATCTATTCCACAAAGAATTATTTTAACAAAAATGAACTATAGTTATTTTCGAGTAAATTAAACTAGTTTTTGTGAGATTGAAATTATCGGTGTGTATAAAATTATTAGTTTCGTTATTAAATAGTGTGTTTTAAAATGTCACAAACTAATTATATGATTATGGACAACATGTGTGGATTAAATACAAACTTCATGTGTGCCAGTGCATGTAAACTTGAGTATTTTTTCGGGATAGGTTTGGTAAGTGATTTGTAAATTATTTATATGCATGACTCGCCTAAAGGAATTTGTATTGAATTATATATCTTTTAGTAATTTTATTTTATCGACGAAAATTATTATTTTTTGCCAAATATATGTATATAATTCGTGGTAGATCAATGATGAAGTTTAAACAAAGTTGAGAATGTGAAATACATTCGAAATGTATACCTATATCATAACATATATCAAATCACCTGAAAGTTGAGAAAATGTATGACATATTTATTTATTTACGTATATATTTTTTATAAGTTGATAAATGATATATTAGGAAAAAAGTATTATAATATAAAATTGTTTAATTTTGTATAAAGAGATATATAGCACGACGTTATCGCGCTTTTTTCCCAATTTGAGTCTTGGTCCCTTCGATATATATATATATATATATATATATATATATATATATATATATATATATATATATATATATATATATATATATATATATATTTCTTTTATATGATTTGTGTTACCCGAAACATATATTATGCTCCCTAAGAAATATGTGGCTATGAATTACGTCTCTAGTCTGGCTATTTTTTGTCTTACCTGCAGACATTGGCAACTATCTGCCTGTATCAGTGGTAAACCAATAAAGGACATATTCGCTTTCCAACCTGTGACAAGGGTTTACACTGGAGAGATACGTATAGTTGACGGCAGTTGTTTCTACAATACGTTTTCGTAAGCAAAAGAGTTTAAAACTGGTTAAAAAGTGACCTTGTTTATCGCATGGTTGACAGCAACGGTAGCGTTACTATTTGAATTAGTTTTTATTCACCCTTAGTGAAATATATCTGATGTGCATATTTTTCGTATTAGTTCCTTCATTTAAGTACGTTTAAAAGCGAAACACGACAAGTTTAAATAGACCACGGTGTCAGCAGTAAAGTGGGTAACTATGCATATAAATTATCTCTTGAAACTAGAACTACTGCTGGTATAGTATGTTCAAACGATTTAATGTCTGAAACTTACTAGCCATATAACACATACATATAAGTATATATTTTCATGGCATATTACGCCAAAATACGGTTGCAAAAACCTACTCACATAGTGAATACTTAGCAACGCAATTGCAAATTATACAATTACAAACTATAATTAAACATTGGCCATGTGTTAACCCT
Source organism: Nebria ingens riversi (assembly GCA_018344505.1). Lineage (NCBI taxonomy): Eukaryota > Metazoa > Arthropoda > Insecta > Coleoptera > Carabidae > Nebria > Nebria ingens. The sequence goes on from JADQWA010001143.1 coordinate 2,215, forward strand.
AAACTTTCTTTTACGTAGTCAGTATATTTAGATTTGATAGTATATAAATAAATATATAAAATGTTTACATTTCAAGAAAATATTTTCATTCATTGTCCAATAAAATTGTAAAGTTAGTTTATTATCAGATTTCTAAAGAAAACATATGTATTTTAGATTTTAAATCATTATTCATTACATATTATTAAAAATTATTATGGCCGGGCATTTTTTAGTTTTCAAATTAACTTTAAACCAGAGAAAATATTTATATATAATATTTTAAATTATTTACTAACCTTTGTAACGGTTTTTCACTAAACTTATTTGTGGCACTGATAATAAATATTAAATGTCAAAATATTTGAATATTTAAAACAGTTGACATGCATAGTAGATACGATTTATTATACATAATTTTCCATACCTATGTAACTATGGCAATATAAATAGGATAATAGCAATTTTCTCGTAACTGGTACACTTTTTGAAGAAATGTTTCAAACAAAAGTTGTTCAAATCATTAATATCTTTAACTTTAATTATAACTATTTTACTGTAAGTGCAGCCGTTTCGAAGATATGCAAAAAGTGTCTCAATAAACATGTACTTCCGGTTTGAATATGCTTTTCAAAAATAGGAGGTTTTCTTCCCAGGCATATACAAATCTTAAGTTTAAAGTTTCATAATAGCCTCTAGAGCGCTCACAGCCACACACACACACACACACACAGACGTCATTCCAAAATAGTCAGACTCGATTCAGGGAAGGTCAAAAGGTGTATTTCCGTTAAAATTTCGAGTTTTTTTTGTTCGTGATTACAATACTTACTTATTACTTCGTAAAAGAAAGTAAAATATATACTCATATTTGAAGATATTTGAGTTAGCAATTTAATCTCTTTCAACAATGGCAAATGATGCCAGAAATTCCTTCTCTAAGTTATCCAAGGCAATGTTTAAAATTAGAACCAATTTGTGTATCAATTTTTGCAGCACAAAGGTGACATGTACAGTATTCGATTGTATTATGCAATAAATTAAAAATAATCAACAATGTGTTGATATTTATTTCTATTAATAGATTTTATACAGCTACATATATGATATTGAAATGTTGTAATTCTGAAAATAATCAAATAAAATTACATGACCGTAATTTCATTTAGTGCATGTGAACGTTAATTGTAATTATTTTAAAAAAGTGAGTAAAAAGAGTAATTTTCATCATGATGTTCGTAATTCTTTATTCAAGCGATTTGTTTTTAAAACAAACACTCATTTTTACGCTTCTATAATTTGAAGCAATAATTATTTACAGGCGACTAATGTACACGTCCATCGTACAGTATAATCGTCAACTCATTATGTCAGAGCCGTGTTACCCGTTGAGTAGTGTCTAGTGTTGTGTGTTTGAGTTTGCGTTATGGTGTGTCCACACCAAAGTAACTATGTCGTCTAACTTTGTCTATGCTAATGACGTATGTCAAAGTTATTAGTTGAAAAATATCGGTATATCCACACCAAAGCAATACTTGTCAAAGACATTGTTGCTGGGACTCCGGAACTGTGGCATTCTATGTACTTTAGAACAAACAATATCAGTACTAGCAACCTCTATTTGATTTATTGAATTCATATTTATGAATACCACGTGCATATAATCTGAGTTATGTGTTTTTATCTGTAAAATAGAAATTTATAGAATATTTAGAATTATCCATTGCATTTACTATAATAGTTCACTTATGCATCGAATCAATTGTTAGGCAATTATTAAATATTTTTAACGGCGTTAAGATTTTTGAAAAAAATATTTATGAGAATTTTAAGTTAAGATTTTTTGTTGGTATTTTTGAAAATTTCTAAAGTTAAATAACTTAAGGTTGGTGTCTTTTTTGGAGCACAATACCTCCGAACCTAGTGTATTTAAAATACAAACGGCATAAATTGCCTTTGCCTTTTATATAAAACGAATATATTCGTTTGTTTATCTATTAAATAATAAAGTTTTTTTTAAAGCTAATTATTACTCGTAACAGTCCATTAGAAAGTGTTGTTGAGTATATTTTTGTTATTTTAATGGTTATATATTGTTTATGTTGTTGTTAACGAAAGTTAAATTAAAACTCGTTTCTGGTGTTTGAATTAAAAATCTGTGCAAATTATTTTCCAACACCACCCTCAGTTTTCACAGTAACATCCATAAACTGTTCTTAAAACATATTCAAACAAATATCCTCTAAAAGAATACTTATTTTAAAGTGAAATAATTAATATCAACTTTATTACATACACATACATATTTGAAAAGGAATAGATTAAAATAAAATAAGGTGATATTAATGCGCTGAATTGTTCAGTTTGAGACCAACAGGTGCAACCTCACAATATGATTTTTGTGTTTTGTTTTGTTTTGTTTCAACTATTTGCCATTTAGTGAAAATGCTTACAAATAGAATGTTGAAGAGGATCATTTTAATGCACAACAAGTGTTGTTGTAACGGTGTATGGATAAAATGGAATGACATGGTTTTACCCCATTCCAAGTAATTTAATAAACACGTGTTTATTATGTGCTACAGTTATTTTTAATTATCTGTCAAATTCGCGTTCTCGCTACAATTTATATAATATGAACGAGGCACATTAATATTTCTCTTTTAAAAAATAATACTGCAACAATAGGGTTCATGCATAAATACTTAACGTTGACAGTTTCTAAAAACATAAAAACTATGAAAGCTTAAAATATATATTATTTGGTATACATAGAAGTTTAAACTTCAACATTGTAATATATTTTTATTAGCCTTATAATAATATATTTAAAAAAGTTTGTTTGATACGTTGGCTTATTATGAAAACATCACATATACCTTGTTTTGGCAAGAATGGTTTAGCAAATATCTGAAATGACTTTGTTTTATTTTTGTTACATATGTACATGCAAGTTGAATTATTAAATTGGGTAAATATTTCATTAAGCAAAGTAATTGTATGACGTATAATTTAATATTTAATTACGACAACAAAGTGTTGCCACATTGAGTATGCCGTTTATGTACGTATATAATTTTGTAATGCTGGACTAAAGAGAGATTGTTTAAAATAATAGACTAACCGTACGTACACCGGCACTCTTACTTTTGTTTTCTTTTATATAAACATCACTGCACTGCAAAAACTAAAATACGGAAATTTACTTTTAATTTCAAGTTTCTTTAATATATAGGTAGTAATAAGGAAGCGCGTAAGTAGGTAATAATAATAATGGTAAAATTGTTTCATATTCTATAAAAACTAACGAATACTTGTACAAAAATCACGGAATTACTACAACTGCTTAATACTACTATATTTTTTTTGAAAATCGCTTTCCTTACTTTTATAATTTCATGGCATATATAAGAATTACGCCAAAGTGTAAAAATCAATATAAAAGATAAATTTGGTATATATTTTTTAGAAAATTTTCAACTAGTAAACTTGACTTTCAAGGAGAAAAGACCTTGGAAGTTAACTTGTTCACACCACCATACACGGGTAGCGAAAACGTTATCAAAAACGTCTATTCACTCATATAGGCAGAACGACATTGGTACCTACATATATCTGAAGTTATAATTCAACAATATTCTTCAGTGTAAGGGCACTTGATGTATACGATTCGAATTTACGTGCCATAGGTACACAACAACAGTGTGCTTCCAGAAACGTTAGAATTTTCAATCTCTTTTTTTTGCAATATTGGATCACTTGAAAACTTTGAATGGCATCGTAAACTCATTCCCAATATTTTGCGCTTTTTATTATTTTCTTCTACGTCATGTTAAGAAAGATAGAAAGTTGTTAATAAATGTCTAGATCATTCATATTTTTAATCAATCATGCAAATCTTGTTATACATGTTAAATTATCGGACCCCACTTTTATAACGATTTTAATTTCAAATATGTTTCTTAATACCGCCATACTTATCATAAAATGAATATACTTTTAATTTTATTGATTCACAACCGCTATTTTATTATATGAGATTATGTATTGTTTAGAATTATCATTATAGAAAAATGTATATTAAATTAGTAAATTCTAAGCCAAATTTAAAATTCTAATCTGAGAATGTAATCGTTTATATTACAAATTAATAACACAAATAGTCTATCGACTAAGTTGCAAGAAATATACAATTTGATATATTTAATGAGTGGCAAACTGAAGTATCAGGATCTCGCCTCGTTTGTAGTTGCTGCCAATGAATATCAAATGAAATTTTAGGTCTTGTTTGTAGAAGTTGTTGAATTTTGATATAAAGAATATTTAAATGTTATAATAGACACAAAAGAATATATAATATTGTGACAGGAAAAAAAACCTCGGTTTAACAGTGGCGCGAGATCCTTTAGCGAACGAATCCAACTGGAAACGATTCTACTTATATTTTAATTGGTACTTGTATTATAATAATTTGATATAAGGGGATAGCAAAATTAACATACATTTCCGTTTTGTCTTTAACACAGTATGTTATTATTTATTGTTATACATGGGACACTGATGGACACGTTTATAATAATAGTTTTTATGATGAAAATTTTTAATATTGCTATTAAAACAACGTCAGTTTTTATGAAGAGTTGCCGTAGGGGTGTTGCTAGAGGGGCATTGCCTCGTTAAACTATATTCTCTGATGAAAAGTTTCTAGTAAAAATAAATAAATTTTAAAGTACCAAAGAATCCCAACATGTTTCAAGTAGGGCGTGCTACTTAAAGCGCTCTAACACTAACACTAGCATAAGAGTAGACATTCTATTGAAATGTTTTTATAACGTTCGAAATGTTGTTGTTTGCCGGTTAATTCAACCATGGCGTTATTTGGAAGGAACGCATCTGGGTTGTTAAAACTCATGCACGAGGAGCTGTAAAAGTTTTAATTATTTTCACTTTTATTCTTCTTTATATAGACATATGTTTAAATTTGCAACGGGTGTTGTCTATGTGGTGAGAAAAACCTGCCCCACATTTAAATTTGCGAGTTTGTTACTTTTTACTCGTGGCATATTTGCCGTTGTCACCGTCAGTTTCATCATCGTCATCGCGTCATCATTTTTTGTCGCGACTCACACTCACGCACACACCGACAAACACATCGATCGATACAGTGTGATGTGCTTCTTTCTTTCTTTCTTTCTCTCAGGCGGACGTGTTTATTTTAAATGCAAAATTTGCTTCATTATAGTAGAAGCGCGTGGTCTCTATTTTCCTTCTGTACGCAGTCGCGCTGTCGTTCTGAATGATGAGCCTTCACTGACGTCGCCTTACTATATGTAACGTAATGATAAGGGGTTGGAGCGCGCACGTCGGATGCAGCGGGTGTTTTATGTGGGCGTAACGCTTTTGAAACGACTCTTGTCTCCAGGATCCCGTGCGCTTTACAGCAAAGTCCGTGCGCCGTCCGCCAGTATTTCCGTCATACACGGAGAAATTTTAATCACAGAAAAGTTGAGAGCGTACAATTTTTAATAACGGGACCCGCGAGAGCCATTCCAGCGTGGTGGAACTAACGCCACTCGGTGACTTGCGACCGAACCTCCTAGTACGTATAAACGTTCAGCCCTGGTGAGAGCAACGTGTGCGATGGGTGCGCTGCCATAGGCATACCTATCTCCCAAAGCCATATACGTACAACATTACAAAATAAAAATAAAAACGTACGCAGTATCACACAATCAAAAATCATACATGTAGATTTTTTTTTTCTAGTCTGCAAATTATGCTTATTTTTAAAAATTAAAAATTACTGATACTATTTGATTAAGAATTCGATTGGTAACCACATAACCAACTTTGCACACACGTTTATTTGCTCTTTTAACTTCGCCATGACAAATCATCAAGAACAAATAATTAGTATCTTGTTACGGTTTGGAACTTGGTATTAATTACAAGATTTGAAATTCATGATGAGTACCTCTTTGTCCTCATAATGAGAGGGCAGTTAGGGTCAGTGTGCCATTGGCCTGCGACCTATTTAGGGCATCACAGTAAACTTATTTTAAATGATTACTACGCTCGATCACTTAGGCCTAAACAAAACAAGTACCCCAAATGCTCTCAAGACAGCTCTGACCTCATGCTCATTTATTTATAATTATAAATTCGGTTGCGTTGCACGTCGGTAAAATTGTCTACCTGTAAAATTACAATGTACGAAAAAGGTTCACAAAACTTAATTAAAAATTTCATGTGAATTAGAAATAACCAATAGCTTGGGCTTATATATTTTTTTAATAATTTTAGAAAGGGTAACAGTTTGGTATGCTTTTAACCTACATTGATATTTACTTAAAAAAAGGGCAATGGCGAAGCGGGTGAGAAAAAAAAAGGAGTCATGGTAGGATTTGGCCCGCAGGCCAGGGGTTGCCTATATCTGCCCGGTGTAGATATATACGTGACCCTAGCGTATGCTGGCGTACGAGCAAGATGTAAGGCAGAAGAACGAACGTCGAACGGTTATGGCATCACACTAGTAGCTGGGGAACGGAGCTAAGCTCTCTCGTGGAGCCGAGAATGTGGTCCGGTGTTTCATTTAAACATTTCTCATAAGCGAGCGACCCGTGGCTATATTTCTTACAGCGCGAGCCCGATGCTTATAACGGTTGTTCACGCTTTCCTTTTTTATGTTTCCTCAACGCGTTTTTTTTTTTTTAAATTCGCTGCTGTAAACGATTCATCGTTCAACTTCATTTCCGAAACGTTCGCCGTTCTTGTATCATTTATCGTGTTGTTTCTATTTGGTATTGAAATAAGACACTCTGTGCATAACCAAACTTAATAGCGTTTGCGAGGTATTATTCATCCATGTAGGCTTCGTTACTCCGGTGAGGCTTCTAATCAAAATTAATTTCGAATGGCATAGGCCACTGTATATTTGCTCGTCTCCAATTGTCTATATAATTATATGAGACTGTTTGTATTTGTTTACGTGGTATGGCGTGGTTTCTAATGCATGCATATGTGTACACCTATGTGGGTACGATTGTATCAGACACTGATCCAATTAACGAGCGGGAGTTTGAAATGAGGACACGTGCATTTCTATTATTTCCTTTTGCATTTAAAGAGTCGTCGTACCATTATATAGTATTACCGACGCACCTGCGTATCGGTGTTAACCAGTATGTGTGCACCCTAGTGGCTTTGCTAGTGATAGGATTAGCATCCATTATTCGGCCAATATTTCACACATGTCGAATTCGGCGGTGTCGCTGAGCTAACTCCAAGGGACCAATAAACCGCATCGACCGAACGAATGGTTTTAGTTTAGTTGACGGGGTCGTCAAACGTCCCTGTACACTACTTATGTTGTATCCTGTCTGTAGTTGTGACGTTTGATTTGTCATCGCTTATTCACTAAGTGGAATACAAGCTCACATCGCTATTTATTTTATAACAAACTTATACATATCGATACCACATATCATTCACTCTACGGGGACAGGGTTCATGCCCTGTCAATAATAAATTTCCAACTACGATTATAACAAGCTTACTCGTCATAGCCATTTATTTTATGCTGCTAATACCACTTGTCATAGAGTATATATTTATATATTAAACTAACGAATATTGTAAGCTTTAATGTAGGAGAAAAATTCATTGCAATTCATTATAAATTACATTACAAATATATGGTTTTCTTATGAATTGAAATGTATTCTATTCAGAAAAATTGAAATTAATTTCCAAGAATTTTACCGTTTATATCGAACCTAATCGATAATCTATTATAAACTCAAAACGAATTACGATATTTTATAAATCAACCCAATATTAGGCTTACTTTAAAGTTAAATGCTAGACATAAAAATTGCTTAATTCTGATTTTTCCTAAAAACTAATTCAAAGCCTCCATGTTTGTTTCGTCTTTTTCAATATTTTTAAATGTAATTTTTATAATTGAACAAAGGAAAGATTAAAATTAATGATGGTCAAAGGATTGGTATTATTTGGAAACTTAGTTTCCCCCTAGAAAATTTATTTAAAAAAGGAATCAAACAAATATTAAATTATTGCCTGGAAATAAGAATTATTTTGATTGACGTATTTATAATTTCAGAAAATTGTTTGTACCTGAAAAAAAAAAACATTTGTTTTAATATTATGTATTTAGGACGATCTAGAGATAACATTAACGCTACACGTTATAGTTTTTTCTTTACTTGAACCGTTTTTGAGAAAATAATGACGAAATAAACATTCCTTATGATACATTAATTTTTATATACTAACATCTTGAGAAAACGAAAATTGCTACACTTTGGCATATTTTACAACCCTTAAATGTTTATAGTTTATGCAAACAGTTGGATTTTTGTATAGAGAAGTCATTTATTTTTAATATTATTTAACATACACTATTTTATTTATAAACTCGTAAACAATTTATGATGTAATATAGTACATGAATTTATAATCCATGTTTTGACGATTGAAATTTGTTGGGTTTTATGTTTTTGTTTTGTTACGTTTTCATCTAAATTATTTAATGAGACTAAAGCGGTCGCCGCTTATACCGGCAGTGAGATGAATTAGCCACTCAGTTTTAACAAAAGCACAACGCAACATGAATTGACGCGGACCTAAAACATCGAAACAGAACCGACGTTATCATCAATGTCGTTGATACCAGTTTGCAAATGAGTGACCGGACGGATTTTATCATTTATTATTTAACTTCGTCATTTAATTTTAACGTGGTCGTTTTTACAAAACGCCAATGCTATACGCAGCTTCATTTATTGTAATTTATTAAACGATTGTGTATCACTCGAATAATATCAGTAATTACAGTTTTTTTTATCAAGTTTTGAATTACATATTTTAGTATTAATAACCATATAATATCCCAGCTATATCTGTTAGTAAGTTGTTGGTCAGTTCGTCTGTAACGCAATCTTATAACGAATTTAAGTTCGCTTAGACTGTTGTATATTTACTCATGGTGTCTACATTGGTCAACTAATTATCTTAACTTTCTCGAGTTTTCGTTATATTTTAAATATGATGATAGGTACCGTATTATTATTATTATTATTATTAACTTGGATCGCGTAATGTAAACGTGTGTTTGTGTTGCTTGATGTCCTGTAATAAATGTAATTATGAATATTATTCAGTTTATAAAAGACCTGTGTGATATTAAAGCTGATGTTTTCATCACGAGGAAAGTGTTGGTTTAAACACCTTGGAAAATGCGAATGTTGTCGGTCGAAGCAATCTCTGACAGATTTAGAATTGTTTGATAACTTGCCATGAAATAATACAGGTTTGCGTAATCACATTTCGCTCTTGGCCGGTGAGGGCAATTCTATCTCTTTCGTGCTTTGTAGAAATTCGCGTAGTTGTCCCACTTGCATTTTGTAAAGTACTCTAGTGCTATTACAGCCGCAGTTTTCGTTATCATTTTGTACTCATTACCGTTTCGACACAACCGTTGTAATAATGATGATGTCGGGTGAAATATCTGTACGTACCAACAAAGAAATGCATGACCTTCAATAGGGAAAGCAGAACTAACCAACACGCTTGCCTATTTCGCCTAGTGATTTTTAAATCGACACACGTACAACATATAATGCATTCGCGTGACCGTTAAATTTACGAACCATTCGACTTACCGATCGCGATGAGTAATATCGCCGTGTATGGAACGGACGATGGTATGGCATGGCATGGCATACAATATACAGCAGCACAGTGCGCTGACTAATAGCAGGAGATTATCTGCGTCCCTGATGCTCGAAGATGGAAGAACGCTCGCTTTTTGATTGTAAGCGAAGCAAGAGCAAAAAATGTCAAAAAAAGATGTCATCAGGCAGCACAGGTCGTTTGTAACATTCCTCAGTTGAGCACTCATACATCCCATTCTTTGACGATGTCCAGTGTCTCTTTCTGTGCACCCGTTTGTTTTGCGTAGCCAGTTTTCGAGCCGAGTGGTAGGAAAATGATCGTGCCCCACTTTTTCTAGTCCTTTTCGCTTACCTTCGCTCTTCATAGTTGTCATCTTTGGGATCATTGCCGCTGCGTGCCTGAATCGGTCCCGCAAGTGCAAGTTCTATGTTCTGTCTTTGAAATTAATTTCAGAAGCGTGCAAACAACGGCGGCAAGCGCACGTAAGTACTGTAAAAACCGGCCGAAGAACTGGTTAAGAACTTGTTAAACCGGTTGGAAACTTTGTAAGCCAGTTTAACTTGTTGACATACTGTAACATCTTCTTATACTTTTTTGGATGCTTTTTTTCCATTTCGATTCTCCTATATTTGGAATAGTTTTGCAAGAAATACTTCTATACGATAAATGGCGATGAGAAAGTTGTAATGAGTTTTAATCGTAGTAAAACCATAACTATAGAACATCGGACGGTAGCTAGTGTACAATTTTCTAATAAGATCGAATTTTCATTATAATCAAGCGATGCACAGTGTTGTTCTTGTATATATCGTAATAGTATGTATCGAAAAAAGTGTGTAGCACGACAAGCGTGCTAGGCACGCGCGTGTCCGTGCTGTGCATATGAATTAAAATTGAACTAGCATCATCGTCCAATATGCACGCACGCGTTAAGGCAAGCCCTGTCTCGATCTCACCAGGGGTCGGAAGAAAAGCGGATGATGATTCGCGCGCCTTCCGTTTCAATAACATTGCGAGCTTTGAGCGTTTAAAACTTTTCCTTGTAAACATAAGCTAATATCATGCCTGGGACAAAACGGTTGCCTGAAGCGCTCTTTAACTCTTATTGTGTGTCGCATTTTGTACTTTAATGCGCACGCTTTTGTGAACATCGTTAATGTTCCGGTTGGTTTTGTAAATGCGAAATTCGTGCATCACCAACGGGGCACCGCATTGTGCGAGCAATGCAAAATTGTATAAAACAAAATGGGAAGGTTCAAACAACCAGCTATACTCTGTATTTACACATTACCAAGTAACTAGTCATTACAATCGAGATCCATTCTTCCCTCCAGTTAACTGAACATACATATATAAAAAGATACTAAAAGTCCATTTGGTCGAGAAGATTCATCAGACGAAGTATATTCAGCAAACGAGGTAGTTTTGTAGCATGTGTGAATACAGCCATACTTTCTAGTATACATATGTACATACATACATATATACTATGTATAACAAGATATGTTAGACCGCCAAGACGATCACGTGTACAATGCGTTCTTTAGAGTTATAACCGAAAAAAGAATACCGCTCGCTGCGCGAGAATCTATATCGGGAATGGTATCCTTTGTCGCGTTGTTTTTTTTTTTATCAAATAGCGAAGACTGAAAACAGACCCAAACAATTTGAGGAAAATGGCTTGATATATGAGAATTTGGATTGAGTACTGCTAGAATTTATATCGGAGAGGAAATGGAGTCGTGTAGACAGAGCTGTACCAGGTCAGCAGTTTTCAGAGCTACGTAAACCTACTAACAAAAAAAAACTCAGCAAATAACGAATCGTGCGAGGGAAAAGCCCAGCTATTTGTGCCGCTTTTTATACAGTTTTTATTATTACATTATCGCATAAAGTAAATATAAATTTTACATTGAGTAGCACGAGCATGAGAAAATTATAAACATATTTAATATTAAAATCTCTCCAACTATATTAAGCTTTTTATAATTTTTTGCAATTAGTTTTTCTTCTTTTACAATATGAATTTGCTTAACCATTTGAGCTTATCGGCTATATAAGGATCTTTTTTAAATAGCTTATCATTCTTTTTTTCTTCTCCTGATTGTTTCTCTAGTCTTTTTCATTTCGAAATATCTTTTTTTCCCGATATTAACAAAGCTGGATTAAAGATGAATTTTAATTCAAAAAGTAGATGAGTCATCATTTCAGTGGCTTTTAATATTCTAATTTCTCAAACCAAAAATATGTGAAAAATATATAATTTTTCATAAAAATAAAATATTTACTGGGAGGGGTTGCGCCTCTCATATTTTCTCTGAAAGAGAAGTGAATGATCTAGATCATATCCTCCTTGCCCCTCAGCATTGAAGTCAGAGCTAGCACACGTAATCGAATAAACCCCTCGAGCCTGACCTGTCACCTTCACTACCGTAATCTTCTGCTTGCCGGATTCTAACCTATGTATACCAGTAAGTTCTACCATCACTGAATAGCGAATTTTGTAATTGCAATCAAAAGCAGCTAGTTCTAGATATGCGGATGTCATTAGAGCAAATTGATACCGTATTTTCTGCATAGGTTTATGATAATTGGATGTTTTTGTAAATATATAATACAATAATAACTATTAACGTTTTGATTTAACAAAAACACCCAAAATAACCAGCGGTCGTGGGAAGTTAAGTTTTATTTTTTTGAGCATTGTATATGTGTCACGTTCGTCTGGAAGCTTTAGGTTCGTATACGTATGGACATAAACAAGAAAAACTAATAACTAAATTCTTGACCTAGCCAAAAAATGGATGAAGTTATAAGTTGATTTCGAGCATTTTTTTTTCTTTGGTCTATAGCTTTTTTGTTAAATCGTTCTTTTGTAGAATCACACTTGCGGCGTTTAGTTTCTTTGGTATTCGTTATTACTTTTATGATATTTTATATTTATTTATTTATATATATATATATATATATATATATATATATATATATATATATATATATATATATATATATATAAAATATAATGTGTATGTGTGTGTGTGTGTATAGTGACCATGACTGTACTGCTAACACCGTCTTGGTTTTCCAACTTGATGCCGCGTTGATTCTTTACTTTACGCCGATTTCATCGTGTGATTTTTTTTACAAACAAACCTTATCCTTCATGTCACAATTTCCAGTGAACGTGACATCCAATCGACCTCAGATTCATTTTCTTGTTTACTCGCTATATAAAATGTATAACGAATCATGAATTGTGCTGATATTGGTTTTGAATTGATTAAAGTTTAGTTGTGCTACGAATGCCTCATGATTTTTGTCGGATCAAATTAATAATTTGTGTACGCAAACGAAAAATAAATATAGCCGGATGTAAAAAGCTAATTCCAAGAAGATTAAATTTAAAAATACATTTTTGGTAAATGTATTAACATACATACGTACATACTTTTAAAAAAGATTAAACATTGGATATAATCTAAATGAATTCAAGCTGTACTTTGGTAAAACATAATGAAAATGAGGCTTAAATTATCGCATATGAATACATCGTTTAGCGCGTAAAATTGATACAGTTTGGTTGTTTCTAATTGGTGCCTTGTGATACACACGATGCGTTTCCATGGTTTCTACTATGCGAGTTGTAATCCGCTTTTCCCTAGTTCTTGTTCTACGCCCACGTTACGCTGTCCATCGCCGTGCTGTCCGTCGCGGCATGACCGGTTATAAAGGAGATAGGTTGCTTGGCTTGCATGAAAGGATAGTTATGTGTGCTGACGCTATAAATTATCTTTAAATTCAATATTAGCTGGATATCTTTAATGTGGTCAAAGTAGCGAACCATATATTAAGGTTTATTTAATCCTAATTACACTTATCTTGATTAATTGAGATTGGTGAAATTTAGCCATTGTTTAAATTGTCTGGGCAAATATGAGATCTGATTTAGATACATACATTATCGACGTATATTGCGTGTTCGATTGTTAGCTGTGAGTGAGTGAGTGAGTTTAAACATATCATTACGTGACTCGTGCATTATGCTTTCGGTTTTTTCTATTTTCCGACTGACGCGACAGTCTACCTCTTCCTATTTTTCGTCGTTAAGTGCCGTTTATTTTTTGTCGTATTTGTAAAACCAATATGTCGTGCTAGCTCAAGGGCCCCTGTTTTCGATGAACCATGCCGCACCGGTACCGCACCGCACCGCATCGCATCGCATCGCATCGCGCATCGCATCGCATCGCATCGCATCGCATCGCATCGCATCGCATCGCATCGCATCGCATCGCATCGCATCGCATCGCATCGCATCGCATCGCATCGCATCGCATCGCATCGCATCGCATCGCATCGCATCGCATCGCATCGCATCGCATCGCATCGCATCGCATCGCATCGCATCGCATCGCATCGCATCGCATCGCATCGCATCGCATCGCATCGCATCGCATCGCATCGCATCGCATCGCATCGCATCGCATCGCATCGCATCGCATCGCATCGCATCGCATCGCATCGCATCGCATCGCATCGCATCGCATCGCATCGCATCGCATCGCATCGCATCGAATCGCACTGTGCCGTGCCGTACCGTACCGCGCCCTGAATGCGTTAAAGAGAAGCCCGCTTGGACTGAGACCGACGACCCGCACCGAGACCGGGACTAGGACTGGAACTGGAACTGGAACCGGGACGAATGAGCCCAGTGATAAAAACTAACATACGTTACATCGGCAACCTCTGGTCTTGTGATGTATGCTCTTCGTGATTTCTACTTATTGCGTATCACGAACGTATTCTGCTCTGCAGTATTGTGTTCGAAGCGTTTGGTTGTCGATTCGCTAGCTGCCCAATTCCAAACTGTTCGCATATTCAGTTCTTGTTTCCAAGTCACACTCAGAAGCTTTAATATAAAACACAATTTTTCTTCTTTACTTCTTCTTTCGCAAAACCAATAAACTTTTAACTATACACATACCACAAATTCCGATATATGTTTTAATACAACAGAATTCATTGTTTTCGTGCACATTTATTACTGCGTCAAGATCATGATGATAAATTCATTACCTACAACACGCAGCTTGGGGTCACCGCATGACAAACATACCTACATACATACCTAGTTAGATGTGTACCTATGTTTGGTTTTGTTTCGCATGAAAATGAGTTTCCTTTGCAAAGTGCATGTTTAAGCCAATCATGAAGTAATTGATTATTATAAATGTAGGCATTTAATTAAATTCAACCCTCATTAAGGTTTTCTTCTATATAAAATACCGTAATTCCAACATTTTGTCAAACTCACTTCATCATTTAATTTATTGAAATATTATACAGAAACACAAAAATGTTCAGACCGCGATGGCAGCTCCATTTGCACACTTTTTTGACCCACCGAAAACTATGGAGTACGTAAGTAAATGTACCCGCAGGGACCTATCTTTACGGGTGGAGCCCTAAAGTAATGCTTTCAAAGTCTGTGTTTGAAAGAAACGGGTGCCCATTTTCCCTACGAATCATTTACCAAATTACCTGGTTTTTGGTTGAACCACATTATCTGATTAATGGGTAGATTTTCAGCAATTCTGTAACACATGTAGAATAATCTGTAACAGTTTCCATATATACTATTCTATGTTTTTCTACAGCTTACAGATTCATATAAGTAATTGTCTATAAATATTATGGATAGTTAAATTGTCTCTGTAAGATTTATAAATTTAATATTGCATCGTTTGTAGTTCCAACTGAGCAATGGTATCCAGTAGATAATTTTCATTTTTAAATATAGGAAACCACTTGTAAAATTCTCCTTCACAAGCACTTTCCGATAACCCGTTGATTGCTCTATCAACTATTAAGTTCCTTGTTTATATAATTGTTATTTTTGTTCAATTTTACATGAAAAATGATTTAATAAAATAGATTTTTGTGTGATTCTGTCGTTAAAAGAATTTCTTCACATTTGTTCTATTCTTGCCTCGGCGAATCCATTATCCATAACCATGATAATCAATCATGCATTTCATTAAAAATTCGTTTTCTTACAGTTTGAAATAGATTATTGATTATACTGTCAAGAACCGAATTTTAATTTGGATATCCTGAAGGTAGCTACGATTATAAAACAACATTGTCGCAAAAGAAATCATTGTAACTTCCCACGGGCACTGTATGTCCAGAATCCACACCGCCGGCTTCAGTATACAGACTTATAATTTGAATAAGTTTATGTAGGCTATGGCCCCGTAGTCGTAGCACGAGAGTTTCAGTGTTTTTCAGAGCTTTGATTATGGATTGGCTGAAAGTTTAAGTTTCTTGATTTAAAATGTTGAACCTCGTTTTTGCTTCGAAATTCCTTTAAATTGAAATTGTTCGCATTTCTTAAGTCTAAAGCCGTATAGTTAGAGTTGGAAAACTACTTATTTTCACTGAGCAGAGGTAAATGCTGATTTATTTATTTTTCTCTAAATTCATTATTCGGATTTATTATTTCAAGTAACGTTGCGTATTTTCTTTACCCGTATATCCATTCGTATAAATCTCTTTTCATCTAGAGACCATTTGAAAGATGTAACGAACTGTCTGTTCTCATGATCGCTAAATGACGAATCATTCTTCTTTTCTGGCAAAACTGAGTGAGACGAGGTGGAACAAAATCGAACGAAAACGGGTTGCGAAACGAAGGGATGCGAAGCAATACGCGAAGGTGGTTCTTTTTCAAACGCAAACGCACACACCGAAAGAAATGACGACTCGCTTGTCGATCGAACGGTAGATTCTTTCGGCGGATTCTTTTCACAACGAACCGCGCTGAATTTCATCAGGAATTTGAAAAGAAATCGTAGGGAAAATCAAACGCATTTGCAAACTGAAAAAAGGATACACGCCTGTTCGTATTCTTTCTGTCTGGGCGTATACCATAAATGTGGCGCTAACATGACTATAAGATGCGAGATTCACGATCTTTTATCTACTTTCCCAATTGTCAAGGCACATTGTCAATTCACGAAAATGATCTTAAGTCATATAAACACATTATTTAGACCAAAAGAGTACATTTTACGAAGTGCTAAAAATCTGATAAGGAATCTATAGTATTTACAAAAATATCCTTTTCTTCCGCTATTTTATTGTTACTGTTCGAGCTGGCCCCATTTTTATCACCAGCACCATGAAAACTGCGTTTGCAAGTGCATATCTCTATTTTCAGTACTAATCCTACGGTATATTTACTCTTCTGACGACCATCATTAAAAATAGTTTAAACACACATATTTCGTTTACGTTTCGATGGCATCGTTTTTGTTCTAGGAGGCATACTGAACGTTGGCAAATCTGTTTCCAATATACAGATTTATTTGCTTTTTTTCGTTTTGCTTTTTTATCCGCATCGGCATGTTCTCTAACGATGACACACAAATAAGGTCCGTGATGATCGCATGCGTTTGTCATAGTTACGTTGATGTAACGTCCGCACCACGGTTTCATATCGTAAAGGAAAAGTAACGCGTACTTATTTAAAAAAGTTTCCATTCTGTCACTTCATCTTCGTCAGCAAAATTCAAGGGACGTATTCGATAGTGATGTTACGCTGACAGCGCTACTCTTTTCATAATGAACTTCAAGATGCAAAGACGTCGCGTGAGGATTTTTCTTTTGCTGATATACCTTCCTATACGTTCAGTATACAGGTGTTAATGTAATTTCTCGTTTTCGTTCCGTGATTGTTATAACTATTACATATTACTTCAGATGTCGGATTTTTATTTAATTATTCGGTTGCTGTAGTTTTGTATTAATATAATTAAAAATACGTTGTACATCATAATTGTGAAAATGAACTGGTAATTTCATATGGGGAAGGATTTAACGAAACCCTATCAGGATATTTGCAGGGAGACAATTTTTTTTAACACACCGGATGATAAAATATTCTACTATCACGTAATATAATTTTGATTAAATTAACAGTTATTTGTTATTTATTAATAGATTGAAAAAATGTGATCCGTTTGTGAAAATATGTTTAGATGTTTTTTAATTAAATGAATAACATATGTAAATGTTTGCTATGTAATTGTTCCGAAATTATGTTAAGTTTAATTCGGAACAACGACACTTATCGTTCTAAAATGTGTCACGACAATTTTCTCTTA
The DNA here is from genome assembly GCA_018344505.1 of Nebria ingens riversi. NCBI lineage: Eukaryota > Metazoa > Arthropoda > Insecta > Coleoptera > Carabidae > Nebria > Nebria ingens. Next base: position 20,055 of record JADQWA010001143.1, read on the forward strand.
ATTGATCCTAATGTGCTATATACCGAACATAATTCGCGTTTAGACCTACTTAAGGTACAGTCGCTAATACATGTAAATGTGTACCTATATTAACGTAATATTTAACGGGAAGCAAAATGTTATGCCCGCGAGAGATAATGAGCGTAACAGTGGGTTGAATGGGATAAAATGATCGCGCGATTTGCGTTTACATTTGTCCTGATTTGTCTTGATTCATAATATTTACTTATATGTTTTCTTATATCCTATTATGGATCTTTTGAGACTGTTTACTTCCTGTTTCACATTTCCTGTATTTGCCTATTGAATACCTACGATTCGATTCTTTCCGCGCGAGGCCGTTTGTTGCATACGACAGTACTCACGGATGTATATTTTACAATATCCGTTTGTTTTGGATTTATTTTCAAGTTTTACCAAGGAACATATAGTTTATCTTCTGTAATCTATTGCTAGGTGGATGATTAATAACGCTCGTCTGATGGATTAATGGGCAACATACTGACCTTTGAACGTAGATGTTTTTAGTCAAATGTTACGTACATACATGTGGCTGCTTCTTTTTTCATAAGCAATAACATTGTCTAGGGTAATAGTAGGTATACTTTGTCAAATAGCACAACAATGTTGAACTTTTGTTACTTGAAAAACCGGGAAATTGAAAAATGTTACTTATAAATATCATATATATTGCTGATACCAAAATTAATGAGAAAATCGACAACCTTACATTAAAAAAAAACATACACCCATACACACACACATACAATGGTACCAGCAAAATAAATTTAAATTACATTTACAACACAATTACCAATGCCTCACGCGCCGTGCTCATCTTATTATATTTCTGATAATAAACAAATAACGTATACCACAAAGTAAATATACAAAAAAAATTTGAATGTTATATAAACTTATTTTCAAGATTATATAAACATTAAACTACTACGTTGCTTTTCACACAATATGAGTTTAAGCATTATTTGCGCTACGGTTACCAACGTATCATTCGCTATGCTTATTTTAAAGTATGTTTGCATCCGTAACGTTCCGTAACATCTACTTAAAATGCATATAAATATATTTAACATAGTTAACATATTTTACACTTTCTTAAATATATTAAATTTTTTCTAAACTAATAATGATGCCATAAATTATTCATTATTGAATAATAAAATCCAATCACACTATGTGCATATAATGCTATAAATAGTTTCTTCAGTTGAAATGAGATAGTGAGAAGTGAGTGGGATGTAATATAGAGGCGTCAATTTAACTACCTATGACAGATATATGTACAAACGCCATGCAAACACGCTTGTCGAGTTGTTAGAAAAACAAATGACTCAATTATGATGTTTCAAGCGTGCCTAAAATAAACACAACGGTGGTAGTTTACTACGAGCGCCACGGCGGCGTTGGACAAAATACTGGCTATACATACGTATATGAATCGAGTATTCGCTATCCGACGGGAGCACTGCTCATTTCACGAACTATACATGGAAATTTGCATAAACGTTTTATCTAAGACAACAGGACAAGCATTAAATAAATTAAGGTTACAGACGCATTGTGTATAATAGTGTAGGTCTCTGTACTAATATAACAGCTAAGAGCACAAACGGCGAACATTACGAATGAGAAAGTACGGAGCACGTTAATGTATTAGATAAATAAAAACCTTTAGTAGGAAATTTCGATATTTATGGACGCAATTAGCTTACTTGATGAAAAGCACATGTTCATTTCGTAGTTTAGTGTTACGGCACATTGAGTGAACACTGAAGGAAAAACAATTTTAAAATATTCAAACCCACTTAGATAATTGATTAAAATTGTGTAAACGGTTTGTACTTTTAGTCCAATGAAACGGAAGTGAGAGTAAAACTTTAATCCTGAAAACCCTTTTATAATTCCGGAAGAAGATTTAAAAAGTTTTGAATAAAGAAACAAAAAGGTCAACCTGTAGGTAAGTACTCGTACTTTGTGGGAAAAGCAAAGCAAGAAGACACAAAAATCCCGATAAAGTAAAAAATTCATTCCGCTACTAAAATAAGAAAAGCAATTGTAAACCAACACACACACTTGACAGATACAATATATTGAACAAATTCTACGGACGCGACGTGACGCGACGCGACGCCATGCTACATAGTAAAACCGTAACAAAAATCAATACACCCATAGAAAGTCAACAATCAAACTAATCAACAATTGAACAAGAGAAAAAGATTTGGTACGCCGTGGGATACAATTCGAATCGTATCTGAAGAAAATTCGGCCGTTGACCCAACCGCACGCCAGCGAGCGCAGCGTAACTATAGATGGGCGCGGTTCGGTTTTCCTTTTTCGGTCGTCAAATTTATAAGAAGGTGTCAAAACGAGCCCCTTCACTATGACCTACAAGTTCGTTGTTACGCCGCTGGTGCCAGTGGTGGATTGTGGAAAATTTCTGCCCAGGGGGATTGTGTGATATCGGCACATACCCAGGCACTATATCATTACAATATATGACAAGCTGCCTAGTGGCGGCCGACCGAAACACCGCCCATCGGAGCAGACCCAAAGCCCCAGTAGCCCAATTCACCCCTGCACTGGCCCCAACTGCACAAAATAAATTATGTTACAAATGTAACCACCACAATCTTATCTAATTAGTAATTAAGTAACTCAAAGTTACTAGGTGTCACCATGGCAGAGAGAAATACGTTTACAGATGCAGAGATTTTGTAGAACATAAATCTAAAGTAAAAGTGATGAAGGTTTGACGGATGAGTAATGTAGAAGCTGTGTAAGATGAATGTCTCAACAATCACAACACATGAGAATGCTTCTGGTCTGGTTTGGCTGGGAAACCGCCACAGAAATATATTCTTTACATTGCAGCAATCTCTAACACATAAAAGATGACCGGAATTTATAAAAGGACCTCAAAGCAAAACAAAGCGAAGCGGTGTACATCAATACACCATATGTAGAAATTGCAAACAAATATTACCTACTTGCCACTTTTGGCTGGCTTACATAGATGAAGGATTTCTAGCGCTTCCGGGAAAACAACATAAAAACTAACTATAACAACTTCAAGACAATTTCACAATTATTCGGGACTATCGATACCCGCATGGTGCCACAGATACACTTTTTATACTGTGATTTCAAATGTAAACATAGTAAATTCATAAATATTATTTTTATTATTTGTTAAACTATATACCTAGTTCAATTGTTATTACAACAAATGTAATTTTCATTATGAATAGTAATTTGTTGCTTAATTAATTTACGAAACATATTACAGACTGAATGTTTTCAAAATATCATTATTATTAATTAATTAATAATATTCAATACATTTAATTTCTATATGTATTGCCATTGTCGATCAGTTTTTTTATTTAAAATAAAAAACTAGTCTTATAATGTTGGCAGTGCATAGTGTATAGCCCTAATTTGCGGCCATGTCTCTCAATCGCATAGAGCAAATAATGATAATTGACACTGTATATTTTATAATTTCATAAGCAAAAACTAAACTTGGTATTAAAATATGATTTAAGACAAAAATGTCAAAGTATTCCCTATTGTCACGTCCGTGGTTAATGATATCTCCGTATTTGGGGCAAGCGCTCACATAACGGTTTCAATATACACGTTTCATGAAATACTGCTTTCGCTACGACTTATAAACATTACCTAAGCCTAACCTAAAACTAATCCAAACTTAGTTTGACCAAAACCTAGCCTTAATCTACACACCGGCGCATACTATGAAAAAACTAGATAATATCAAAGGTACGATCCGTAATTGTAGCCGCCGATACTGAATTTAGTACGCGGGAAAAAGACATATATTTATATGAAAATAAACTCGTGGTCATGACCACTGTAATTGGATATTCCAAAAAGCATCACTTTGTGTTTCAAATATATTTGTTACCGGATACTGTGGTTCCCATAACATCTACACATTTTTCAAAAAGAATTTCTTGAAATAATCGTCGTTTCTTATTGATATTTCTATTAAAGAACTTTGCATGATTTAAATATCTTTTACTGGGGACCAAACGTTGTTATATTTATTTATGTATAGTAAATAATACACTATTATATTTCGTCAATATCCTTTCATTAAATTAATTAAAAGGCTTACTTTTTTTCTAAATTATAGTCGTCAGAGAATTATATTGCAAACGTGTTCTCAAATCACTTAATTTACTTCTTACAAATTTAATTGCCTTCAATTGTAACAAAAGTTTTGTATCGCGCATCTTATTAGTTTGGTAAATCAATTTCATGATGTTTAAATAGATCAAAGAATTAAATGATGAGACACATACACAGTCACTCACACAACGTACAAACAAAAGTTCATATAGCGTTGGTTTCTTCTTCACAAAGCTGATTTGTTCTCTGATTTTGATTCTGGTTATGTCGTCAAAACTCAGCCACGTACAGATTTGGAATCCGCGCGTATTAATAATACGCGAATGAATGGTATCCGAATGGCGTAGGATAATGAGTGGGGGAGTTTATTCTAATTAAATTTCATTAATTATATTTCTCGTATAGATATGAAACGCAGCTGTAGATAATAGAAGTTTTGTATTCTGTTTTATATGTGAGTCGACCATTTCTAAAACCGTCCTTGTGGACTTCCAAATATTTTTTAAGTTTAATATTTAATCACAAAAACCCTTCGGTACGGTACGGTAAGATTATTTGAATTGTTTTAAATTTTATTAGAGAAATAAATTTGTATTTTCAAAACTTAAAAAGTAAATTTTAGTCTTACAACAATCTATCTAATAGAAGAAAGATTTAAATGTGAAGGAAAATTTTGAAATTCTAATAACAAGCATATTTTTCAATAAAAATATATTCATTTCTGAGTCAAACTTCTAAAACGAATACTAAACTAACTTAAAGATGTTTAAATACATAAATAGTGTTTTCAGTAACATTAATTTCTATAATTCATATGTACTTGATATGTTATTTGATTGTTGATATGTAGTTGTTGTTTGGCTTTGAATGTTAACTAATTAAACAGAAAGTATCTAATATCAAATTTAATATGTATGTAATGCATTCCACAATTAATGGGTACTGAAGCTTTAGGAATTGTATCGTACAATCTATAAGTTGAAGACGCTATTGTCGACCTTTTCTTTTCCCTGGTACAAGTCGCTATCTTACAAGTTTATTTTTATCGTGACTAATGGCCTTAACGCTTGTTGGTTAAGTTAGTCACAATAGCAAAGAACAGGTGCATGTTCAATCGAAATAAGCAACACATGTTTCTGATGTGTAGGCATTCATTTACCACAAAAATGTGTAACAATCTTTTGTTTATATATTTAAACTCGGGGTATATAAATATATGGGCGGTGTGAGTGTCACCGTTTGTATTTACAGCGAAAGCGATGAATTATTTTGAAACCGCTGCCGGTACTGTCAACGTCCGACATTTATTGGCTTGTCGTTTGAAGAGTATTTCTGGGCCGGCGTCTCCTTATCTTCACAGCGTCGACTAAATCCACGTCCGCTCATTGTTCGCTCCGGCAGATTGGACTGTTGTTGTTCGTCAGTTCGTCCACTACTCCTCCACTCGGTTCTCTTCTTTCTTTCTTCTTCTTCTTCTTTTTCTCCTCATCTGTCTGTGTTACGCAACATTGCAACGGCTGAAACCGAAAAGCGTATAGCGGGACATCCACATTCGTATCCCGGATTGAGCCCTAAGGCTAAAGTTGTGTTCGCGCCCGATTTTCCTGCTCGTAATGCGACTTTATTAACAGTAAACTTCCACGGCTTAATCCTCTTATCTCTTATTAAGGACCTTTTGTGTATTCTAATGGGAAATTTTATTGCTAACGTGTATCAATACAAAACCGTACGACACGGTGGTAACAATTCTGTGTACACTGGAACTGCGTGGTATTATGATAGAATACGCAGACGATACATTTTTACAGGTGAAGATTTTCTTCGAGCAGAAGTGATTTATTTTCAATTTTATTATGGTAGAATTGATATCATCCTCTAGATTTTTAAAAATATTTCCTTTCTTCACGTAAAAACTTTCGAATATTTATAAATATTGTATAAAACATATTTTACTGAACAAATCTAAATTATTGTTGTGTATTTCTTCTACACTCATTTATAATTCTTAAATTTACCGTATTCAAATATTTCTTTGATCTAAAGTCTTTTGAATATGTGAAAAAATATATAACATCAACCAAAACTTAACTTGTTTAAAATGCTGAATAATTGACGAAGACAGGATGATACATGTAAATATCTCGGCATAAATAATTAATATGAAAAGACAGCTTTCGCAGCATTTCGTATACAATATGTTCATACGAAAATGTAACACAGAGAACAATTGTGTACAAGCTGTGAACGTTGCTCAAGCTGGGGTGTGAACTAAAAACAAGGGTTCCTGTTCTATCGTGTTCGCAGTGAATCGTAAGTCAGATGATAGTTACCAAATTAATGAGGCAAATCAGTTACATACGCTGTATAGTGAATGGATAATACAGCAGAATTACGGATTCAAAATTAATCAACAGCATTTAACTCATTAAAAAGTGTTTCACGATAGGAATGCCAAGCCGAAACTTGAATCATCATTTGTATGAAATTCCAAGGCATGAGAAACCATATCGTTCACAACTTGTTATTATCCGACAGTTACATAGTTCTTTTGTGTCTTTATATTGACGGTGTCGTTTACTTCTACAAGCGATACAACGAAATTGATAAAAATAATATGTTTTTACTATGGTAGACAACAGGGAATTGATAAAAGAATTCCTAGCACATTAATATTTTTTATTTATTTTACAATACAGTCTGACTTCGTAAGTGTTACAAAGTATACTTTACATTTTTAGAATTTTATTTTATATATTATTTTATTTCTCGTGCAGTTTTCTGTAAATTCATTTCATTGTTGTATATATTCAAATTAAGCCATACGCTCACTTACACAGTGGTAGAGAAGTCGTTATAATACTAAAATAACGTTTTAAACTTTGCATTTTCAACCCCTGTGCTGTTTGGGAAATACCTTTAAAGTTTATCAATTCCGCACCATGTATAACATTTGGTTAAAATTGGTATTGTATTATTAGATGAATGCACATTTGTGACCAGTTGGAGAAAGGTTCGTCAAGTGTTGACAAGCCGCCAGTTGTTTGATAAAATTCGCTTATATTTTGGATCCTTGACGAACTGTTAGACAGTTAACGGTTTGTTAGTGTTTGACGAACTTTTTTGCAACCAGATATTAGTTGCCACAATTAAATTGATTTCCTGCAAGCATATTATGCAGTGACAAATGACATAATTGAATATAAATTTCGGTCAAATAAATCCAAACTGGAGTAATACTGTCAGTTTCCTCTGATTATAAATACAATACTTTTAAATAATGTTCGTACTTCGTAATAGTTTTGTGGATTATATTAAATTCAACTCATCTGTTATTTGTCGATTGCTTTAGTATTTCGATGATTTTGTTTTAATTTGCATATTTCACGCGCACATTGTAGCTTGTTCGATGTAGTGAAAACACAACATGAAATGATAATTTGAATAAAGAAATCAATAACGGTATAATTAAAATGACATAATAATTCATTTGCATGTTGATGTATGGTCAAATAGTATTTTACAAAAATTTACCTATCAAAACAAGGGACCGTTATACAATCAAACATTAGGTATATCTACATAGATAGATACGAGCATACAAACACGGTACTGCGGTGATTGATAATATAAGACAAATTTCGCCAGGAGAATTAAGCACGACGGTTTTGTCTGTTTGCCATTCCGTCGCACCCAAATCCGGATTTGTCTTGATCCTGATTGAAATTAAATCTTCCTGCGCGCTCGCGTGTATACGTACGACATAGAAAACAAATAGCAACTCAAAGATTGACATTCTGAACGTATCCTACGCTTGTTCACCGGCATGTTGTACGCTTACATAACTTGCCAGCTTAATCCGATAATGAAACTCACCCTATAGTACTCCTTTGTTGAATATATGCTCAGGTGCAAATACCATAAATCTCTTTTTTAAGAGTTTCTTTGTTATTTTAGTGTCACTCAAATATTTGTTTATTGATAGTTAAATTTAGTGATAATCGCAAACATAAGAGACACAATTTAAAGATGTGAAGTTGAAGTGACTTAAAGAAAATGATTTCAATAATTTATATCTAATTATATGCTAGTAATCCATGTTTTATATTAGCCTTTTTCCACTAGAAACTAGTAGTTTTATACCATTTGCTAATTCTCTTTTATCCTGAGTATTATTGATGACTCTTTCTGAAATATTTTTGTTTATTTTGTAGTAGCTATTGAAAAGGTATGCATTTTCGCTTTATTGATGTTATAAGAACTTCTAAATTATAGCTCATGATTTTAGTCGTACTTGTGTAGCTAAGAGCACAAATTGTCCTGCATACAAAATTAAACATCAAATACGATTCATTTAAGAAATACAAATATATAAGAAATTTTTTTATTTTATTTATATTTCTGAATTTAAAAATATGTTCATTTTTATTTCAAGACAAAACATTTTTATATAGGTAGGTATAGATATTTAATTATTCATTCCATTTACCGGACATAATGAAGAAAACCTTGTAATGAGAAATTTTTAATTATTCCTTATTCTATTGCGAAAATGGCAATGAAATATATTGAAAGAGACAAAAATGACGTTATTACTCAACCAAGACCATGTGTGACTTTTAGTATGTTTCGAGTAACCAAATATGGACTTTAAGCAAGTAATATTTGAGAACGGAAGCTGAGTACCAGTCCCACATGACGACCGTTCTAGCAAAGCCTGCCACATGCCATGTGACCGTCCGATTTCATCATTTATCACCGTGCAATCCAGGTCTATGTCCGCATTGGACTTAGCTGCTGCTAATATTACGTCGTATCATACCCATTTCCCTCAATCTAATGTCATACAAATCTGCTATTTGCACCGCACAAATTGTTTAACTATGAAATTTAGAGGCTTATACGAGCATATAAACGTTCGTGTATCTGCATGGTTATTTTGTTGATTAAACGTAACGAAATTCAAATCCGAAATCTATATACACTTAATTAAAATGGGGTCGGGTGAACAATTCGATTCCATTCGATTGCCACACAGTGAATGAACTTCACGGTACGAAAATTTATATCTTCATTGTATAAGACCGGCATCTTATTCACGTGCTATTTCTATTCTTAGTGTGCCAGGAAGAATTTTGGTGCAAATCAGTGAAGCACAACCTACTTTTCACTGCCTGTTCTGCATTGAACAACGAAGTCAATTGGTACTCACTTCAAAAGAGCTGTGTTAAATATATACAGATTTATAATTGTATGTTTATACAAAAAGAAAATTGTTACCCCATTTTTTAAATTACTATTCTAAGTAGATACTAATATCAAAATTAAAGTAATACATCATAATTAATTAAATAGTTGTAAAATGCAACTAAATAATAGGGAACATGTACTTAACATCTTAATTCTAACACATATAGTATAAACTATATGTCACAGAGAGTTAGTAAATCAGTTGAGAAATACCTGTTTGCTTTGTTCATATACTACCGGTTAATTTAATTTTATCCGTATTAACTAAAACAAGTTATATAATATGAGTGAATTGTACTATATGTAGTACTTAATATATTGCCAGTGCCATCTAGTACAGCATTAGTGTTTTGAAGCTTTTGTCGAACAAAATATAATCCCTACACGTATTGGCAAATTTACTCCATTATTAAAATGGATAATATACTTTAAAGATTAATTTAGTTTAAAATTATGATTAAAATAATTAATATACATATATATATATTTTTTAATTTTTAAATTAATTTTTCTATTATTATTAACATGAATACTGGAGCTTTGTATTAGTATACAAACACACCTTGATTAAAATTAAAAGCTTATTTTAATAATCTCTAACGCATTATATAATTTGACAACATATATTGCAAGTGTTATTGTGTTAATTATTTATCCCTGCTGTATATATACATATATATATATATATATATATATATATACTATATATATATATATATATCATATACCTATATATATATATATATATATATATATATATATATATATATATGTGTCTATATATATATATATATATATATATATATATATATGTATATATATATATATATTTATATATATATATATATATATATTATATATATATATATATATATATATACATAAATAAAATACTCCTATTACTATGTTACGGAAATGGCACATCATACGGTAAATATGTGTTATACTTCGGTACTTTGAAAACCTTTTACAATTAGTAAAAGAGTAATAATATATTTATTTAGCAATAATACCAAGTAACCTAAGTTCTTGCCTGGAGATTAACTTCATAACGAAGTGAAACCATTAGTTAAAATTAACCAATTATCTAGATTTTATGGTGACGCCACACATTCGCTAACGAATAAAATTGAAACAACAAATAATTAACAATGAAACAGGTTTAGACCATAACAAGAATAGAAAATTGAATATAGTAATTGGAGTAAAATAGTAGACAAAATGACAGACACGCACAGATGCACACACAACAAATTCCTAGGTAGCAGATCAGTTCCTTTGTGTGTGTGGAGCAGAGTGAGTGCTTTCACGAAATTCTCTGCGTCTGCCCCGCACCCCAGCCGGCCACTAGACCATACATACATTTCACAGTCACAATTTGCAATTAATTGAACCAAATGCGGTGCCAGAATTTAATATCCAAGTGCTCAAATTCCATGGCCGTAATTGGTATAATCCGTACGTAATCCCGCAAAACCAGGCAACGCACTTGCGCCCGCCTCTGTTTCTGCTGCCTTTACTGCCGATGGCGCATAGATACACGCCGTGTTCCTTCTACTTACCATGGTTAAATGTTTGTCATTTGTACTAGATAACAATATCATCCACTGGGCCGTAAACGGTTACTCGATTATTATTCACCTGACGTAATTATTAATAAGTACAACCGTGATCTATCGAAAATTGCATATGAGCCTGAAAATGTTTTCTGCTTCTCTATTACTGTTTCAATTAACAAAACAAAAATAAAGTTGTAATCGTGTTTATTTTATGGTTTGTTTTTTATTTTTATTTTTGTAAATATTTAAATTAGTTGTTAATACCTTTAAACCTAGTCATAATATATATATATATATATTATATATATATATATATATATATATATATATATATATATATATATATATATATATATAAATATATTTTACCGGTCGTCTTTTTACTTTCTTATAAGTATGTGTATAAGGAAGTGTTTTTTATATTACTAAAGGATTTTTTCAGAGCATTTTATCCTTAATACAAAATGAGCGTGTATTTCCGCATAAATATACCCCAAATTCGTACGATTAAGTTCATTACGGTTGGCTAGCCTTGGGGTGAATTTCTATTTCGTTTTAGGCTGGTTGCGAGTGACCATGACACCATACCACTGCGGAAATTTATCAAGATATTACCCAAATTCCAATTTTATGAGAGTTACAAATTATAGTTATTATCATATTTTCGTAGTATACATATACTTATATAGTGGGATTAACACATTTGCTTTAAAACTTCCAAATATTTTTCACTAATTCTTGTATACACTCAAATAAAATTAATTAATTTTGATTAATTTTAATCAAATTATCACAATTACTGATTTTTTCGTTAATTAAAATCAAACTTTAAATAATATGTATATTTCTATGGTAAATACACTAAGCTAAATATAAATTACCGTAAATTTGTTTAAATACTTCGCCGTATACTAATGGCGTAAAATTAAAGAAATTGGTCATTAGGTTTTTGAGATACTTATAACTGTCTTAAACTTTTTTTGTGTGTAATGTAATGCTCCGTAAAGATTAGTTGTGCTTCATCCAATTTCTCTCGCCTTACTCCGACGCTGGACCAAGTCGATCCGAAATTATCGACAATTCTGTAAATGGGTGTTCGGAGCCATTACGTTGAAAGAGAGAAAAACGCATTCCAGATGAGCCTCATTTTATGAAATTAGCTCTCGCGTCACGTACAAAGATTTGCATTCCAATATATCACGGCGCGCAATGTAAATAACAGATAATACAGTAAGCGAACGTATTCGCAATAACGCTATACTCGTTCCATTCACCGTCACCGTTCCAGTTTCATCCAACAAACCACTATACTTACTATACACACATGTGAGATACGAAGTGCCTACAAACACGCCAGTTACCTTTTCTGAAACTTCCATCAATTTTCCTGGTTTAACAAGAACAACCATAAATAAATGTAACGCATTTTTTTCATCTGCAAACTAGAGTAAAAGAAATATTTACTTTTAAAAACATCTTTTAGTTCATAGATCGATAAAAATAATGAAGAGTATATAATCAAAACGGTTTCGTGTCAACATGTAACTTTTTTATGTCAATTAGTCATTTTGCTGTAATGGAAATCAAAATATAAAATATATTTGATGTATTGACGGAAATAAATTTTACTGAAATGTAAAACATTGATCTTGCATAGATGAAAGTATTTGAGTGGCTGACTATAAACTTCAGAATTTAATATTATTTATTGAATTTCAAACTGATGTAAATAGTAAACGATTAATGGTATTTTCCATAAGTTTCCAAAGTTGTTTATTTCAATTGTTAACTATGAAATGAAAAATTGAACCTGCTGGTTTGGCTTTGGCGTAGATAATCTTTGCCACCAATACAATGACGGTTTCAGTCCCCCTAACCCTGAAAAGAAAATCTCCTTTAGATCCATTGAAACATCCACTGACTTTCTTGTACTCGGTCAATTCCACATCAAACCCACCCACATACTGATGCCAATAAACCTCTGTCCCTTGGAATTGCCTTGCTAGAACGCCCCTCACGCAAAATTACAGCTAGCAGTGGAATGCACATTCCAAAGTAAGGTATTGCCGTCATAACATAATCGCGCCTTTCCCAGTTACCGTATTACAACCATTGCAATGCGTATCAAGATAGTCAGGCCTCTTTCGACACATCCATCTTCCTGGTTGGCGTAGAAACGTTGTGACATTGCATACGTTCATCTTACCGGTCGTGGCTACCAGTATCGCATTGATAAATTTTAGTCCACCAGGGACAGTATGTTTTGGCCTCACATTGGAGGCTCTCGTTCCGTAGCTAAAGGTTGTACAAGCTATATCATTAGTAGTAAGATATAAAGAATGACTTTTACGGTAAAATAAACTATTTTATCAAATAATAATCACAAGATTGGTACTTTCTTAAAGTATGCTATCTCCGTGATTCGGTTTGATGTTTCAGGAAACTTCGTATTATGTGTTATTGTTTATGTATATTAATCTTTTATTTATATAAATTATGGTGAAATAATTATACGCTAATGAGGTCTGAATAACGTTGTTAGTACTCCACAGGTGAATATTTAATCAGTCAAGTTCTTGGTATGCAGTATGCACCGGAATTAAAGTGCTTTGCTGTTTCTTTTTGTATGTATATACTCTACTTCTCTTTTTTTTAATTCACTGAAATTTGAAAGCGTTCTAATTAGATGACTTGTTACATTTGAGAAAGGTGAGAAAATGTAATTGCACAGCGCTTTATAATTTGAATAAAATTTAAAGATTATAGTTTCATATTTAATGAATAGTCTGAATGTGAGTTGAGTATTTATACTTGTTCTGCTTCTTTACGCTTTCTCTGTAAGCAAAAGCTCACAATGTTTCGCATAAAATTTTAACCGTTTTAGTTGCTTAACACACTTTTTCTTCTATTCTATTCTAGTAACTATAATAATAGCAATTGTTTTCACCGACTGAAATAAAGTAAGTTGTCCACTATGGCTATATAATGGTGAGTGTTAGGAGTGATTTGTTGAGATACGATAATGTCGAGTATATTTGATTTGAATTGTTGACCAATATAGGTAATCGTTGTTCTTTTCCATTCGTCTTAGTCGGCGATACGACATGTCCCTTTTGAATCGATATGTGTAGCAGAACTAGGACCGCCAGTATGGCGGCATCGGTAACGGTTACGATATCAATGACGTGGGGTCTCTACCTGTACTATATTCGAAAAAGGAAAAGACATATCCATCCACACGCAACACAACACAAAACAGGTACACGATAGTGGACCAGTGGTGAATCGCGTTGTCGCGTCGTATCGTCGCGTAAATATATCGTGCGTAATCTTCCTGAAAACGTTTTCCAGATATTATCTAAATTATGGGTTCGCCAATCTGAAATTGATGCTATTTGCCTCTTTATTACACGTTCGTCTATAATGCTTTCGAAATGTTATCTAATTTTTGATGCTGAACACCGTTGGGTAATTGTACATTTCAGACTACAACACGCCAGCGTATTTAAGTCCGTGTGGTGGGTATAAATAAATAAATATATATATATATATATATATATATATATATATATATATATATATAAATAGGGGGATAATCATTAATGTTAACATTATGCATTGAATTATTTTTCTATTGAATTCCGGGTCACAAGGAATTGCTTCTTCTTCCACCTCGTTTTCGTGCATTGAATGCGAGCAACGGTTTGGTTATAGCATGGTGACACATCCATCGTCGCCATAGCCGCACATTCGCATCCGTGCTACCCACGGTTTCATGTTCTCCCGTTTAAGTCCATTGGCGAGCGAGATAGGTCGGCGCCTCGTTTATCAATGTCTTGAATGCTCGGAATCTAAGGGCATGTGATCCGGAACCTGCCGCCATCATGTCGCCCGGAGTTACGCGCGATCCTTCAAATACTTTACTATATTTTTACGTTTCTCCCAGGCAACTATTTGTGCTGTGTACAACGATCAAGTGCTTGTTCTATAACATGTCTCTGGTTTCATCAATAATGTAAAATATGTGACTAATTTCATACTAACTCAGCAGCCAGTATTCATATTATGCAAATTGCCTGGTCTAACCTCACCTTTCACTCTCCCTATTCAACAACATAGCGAAATTCAATGACATTTTTGTTGTTTACACACACTATTTTGAACTGTCTGGTTAAACTAGAATAGTCAGCATTTGTGTTTACATCGAATGAACTTTAGTTAGAATATTGAACATAGTCAGAATACAGTATTCAGTTAGCTACCCAAGTACGTATAATAAACGTATCTTGTGTGACGAAACTAACCAACGATAGTAACGTGGTTTGTATGACCGCATGTTGTACCCAGATAGGAAAGGGCGTACTGTAATTTTCGTAGTAAATTATGAGGATTTTACTCGTAGCAAGCAATGCGCGAACGTAAATGCTGTGAAAAATGTCCATGAGGATTATGAACGCCATATTTGTCTGGCGATTTTGTTGGATTATAAAGTTTCGTGTTTTGAGGAAACTGTCTCTGTTTGTTTTCGGTTGTTGTTGTTGTTGTAGTAGTTGTTGTTGTTGTTCCGCGTGGGAGTCGAATGAACGTTTTGCCAGCAGGCTAGATATCCCCGTTTATCCTTGCGTCCCGAGGGCTTTCATGCATCCAGACCCCTGACAAACCCATCACCTACATTTTGAATTATGAAAACAACCTAAATAAGGGCTTCACATCATTAGCCCATTTGTTTTTGATATTTTATTTAGCACAGGCGCTTTCATGACACTCCCCGATGGCTATCTGATTTAACTTAGGGTCAAATAGTATTAAAATTGTTTTATATCACAGCTGTACATGCAATCGTATGATTTTCATTCGAAATAAACTTTTTATTATTTTGGTCCTGAAATACGGTTTCTCACGAGAAATTAGTCAGCATGAAATGTCAACATTTGATGTGACTTTACTATCTGCAAGTATATCACCCATTGTTCACGATCTAAAATTTACATTACGCTGTTGATATCGAAATATCGTCCAAACTAAGTTTAAGGTGTAGTTTAACATTAGAGACTTAGTTGTATGTACCGTAGCAAGTTTCACATACTCGAAGTATTAAAGTTACTACGTAAGGTTAGCCCTAAGTTCAGATCATTTTAGTTTATGGCTTACATAAACTATAAACTACCTTTTCTAATCCTTAATTCTATGGAAACTATTAACATAATGAAATAATAATAATAAATAAAATATTGAACTATGAGTAACGATATGATTGACGCAAATATATTGCAAACATTTTCCACAACGTTGATGTTTACAGTTTTTACGAAGCAAACACAACGTAATTCAATATAGTAAGCGAAGCATGCTCTATTTTTATTTATGTATGTATTACATACTACATACATACAATGCATTTACAACACCTTGCAGAAAAACACTGGTGCAACTTAACTCAATATAGTGGCTAGTTGATATATTTAGCTACGTACGCTGACCGTAGCTATGATCATGATGGATCGCCAAATTTTTTGCACATGGCTATCTAGATACCCCGATTTTCTGAGGTGGAAATTCTACTTTTGAAAGAACGGAGAGGAAAATAATACATACATACCTACATACACACATACATACATACACACATACATCATCGTGGAAATATTCAACAAACTGAGATAAACAAGTATTAGAATATTTAGACAGTTGCAACATTTCCTTATTCGTGTAAGCGAAATTAAATGTTTTCTATAATTGACTTTGTTATGCAGAAACACTTTTTACCGCTAAGAAACGCTTGCCCAAGGCTAGCGGAGTTTCAACCAGAACCTAGACGTGCCGAAAGCTCGACGAATTTCAGCGCCCGATATAATTGCACTTATCTTAAGATTAATCACATTATAACTTCCTCTATTATGAGGAAAAGTAACTTAACAAATTGTGCTAATATAAGTTATTATTTGGACTGGCGTAATGTTCTTAAAATTGTTTGAGATTAGTGAATTTGCTTAAATAGATCGAGCTTGAGATGCTTGAACATTTTACGAGTTTTAATTGTTCGAATTTTATAAAAACGTGTAATCTTCTTCACTTTAGAAGTTTCAATCCGATGATCGGTCATATGTTTTTTGAAACTTAAAAAAAAAGAAGATTTATTCCTGTCATTTGAGGTTAACATTTTCGTTTATTTGGAATACGGAAATGTTCTCGTATTTATGCTTTCGCGAAAGAAGAAATTATGGTGTCTATTCACTTTGAAAAACTTTTTAGTTTAACTTTTTGTTTTCTCATTTCTCTGAAAATTAAATGAGATCACATTTCTTCTCTGACTATTATAACTTTTATAAGATCAAATAAAGAATTAATACCTTTTCACTTGGATGGTTATACTAGCAACGCCAATGCGCATACAGCTCAACATATCATAAATCATAAAATTATTTATTGAACGAAAAAATTTTTAGATGATTTACTAATAATCTACAACGAAAAATTCGATCGTTACGTAATGTCTATGCATAGCTTTATAGAATAACGTTGTCAAAATAGTTTTTCAACAAACACATTGTTTGATGAACATTTAAAATGTCCGTAGAAAATCGTCATGTCAATATTTATTGGGGTGCATCAAATGATAGGGATTTAGTAGAAAAAACGTCTATTCGTTCATAGTAGGGATAAATAGTATTAGTACTACTTTAGTGTATGATATCGAGCGTACTACTCTGTGGGACTTAGTATTTGTTTGGAAGTGTCAACTTTTATTCATTGAATATAAAATCCGGATGCAATGTTTGCAGTGCCAAAATCGACAGGCTTCCTTAAAAACCTGTACAAAAATACTCATATGTTTTTGTTTCCAACGATAAACACACATATACTTCAAATAAAATCATATAAATGCACACATCAAAGACAACAAGAAAGATCGTGGGAGCACCACGAATATGATTATAGAGGTATCTACGTATACCTATATATTTGTGACAGGGAAAACTGTTTCGGTAGGTCGGTGGCGCGCAGATCGCAATCGGACGATCTAGAATTTCGTCAGCTTCTCTGAAAACACGTCGATAAATTGGTTTCACGCCCCGAGTAAGTCTTATCAGACAGGTCGGTGGCGCGTGCGGTAAATTCGTGTGTCCGTCCGTCTACCGGCGGCGACGGTAGCGGTGGCAGCGAACGCCAGAACGCACCCCCGTGTATCCGGCATTGTGTGTGTGTGTGTGTTCGTGTCCTTACCTCGCCAGCGGCAAATTTTTTATTTCAACGTAGATGGGCACATGACCGCACTTGGATAGATTATTTCCGGCCTACTTCTTATCCGTATTTCAAGTCCCTCCTAGAGATAATTCACTGTTTTCTATTCATTTATGTGACGCTCATATTTGATTATATGTTTCGAGTGGCCAAGTCTATCGTGTGTTGTAATATCTTGTTTAATGCGATTTCGGATTACAACTTTGCACGCATATATGTATATGTTTTTAAATTTCATTTTCACGTTTCAAGGTGATTACTGGGGAGCGAATAATTTGCATTTGATTGTTTGTGGTCATGTTGATAAGCGAATCCAACAACCGGTTGACCAAATACAGCCAGAAAGTAATGCATAATATTCGGAATATTTGTTTTGTTAAACGTCAAGCATTTGAACAATGCTTTTGATATATATTTGTTTGAATATTATAAAGGTGCAAAATAAATTATACTAAACTATTTTGAATTAATGCATTTCGTGACTTCAAGCACTTTAACAAAACAAAACAGATAATTTAATTATAGGAAGAGGCATTTTAAACAACCAGAAATTATAATCGTTATCAAGATAAAAACTTATATATCTTAACTTATATTTTGTATATAAATATTAGATATGGCAGATCACTATAGAAAAATGCTTTTTTTATAGGTGCTCACAATTAATTACGAATTGTTTCACACGTTTTAATGATTTTACCGTTGTAGATACGACTAGAAGTAGGTACTGTATTTTATATGGAAGACAGTGCAAGGAGATTAGAACATATATGAAGTAAACAATCAGAGAGAGCATAAAGTTTTTTTTAACTAAAATGCTTGACCATTGGGTATGATGTAAATTAGTTTGAATTGTTTTGGATTAGCCAAGTTCTGATATGGATTTGTGGTCCAAAAATAGAAATGCGTAACTCTTATATATGTTAATATTAAATCTAACATCAAAATTCGACCTTCACGTCGTCGAACGAACTTCATATTTCCATATTCAAGTGGCTATCAAATCTAGAGTAGAAAATGCTCACATTTTGGAATATAAAATTTGAAAATGAATATTTTACTTATATTTGTAACAGCTCAACCGATCTGCAAATCAAACTAAGTTTAATAATAGATTGCAATAAAACTGTCTAAGCATAATTTTTTTATTTACCAACAAATATATTTGAAATATATTATAAAGGAAAAAATATATTATAAAGGAAGGAAAAAATATAATTTATAATAAAACATAAAAAATATACAAAACAAAGAAAAATGTATTTTATTTTCTGAATTTCCAACAGAAATTGTGGCATCTGTGGACGCCAGTTATTTATAACAACAAGATAACTAAATAAGATTCGTAGGCATGATAATGTTGGTGGGTGGCGGTATACTTGAAATCGATGAAAGGGTGCTTCAGGCTGAATTTATAATATTGCAAACTGTACCTTTCCGTGACCAATTCTACAATGTGTACCCAGTGCTGTGTTATTAATCAGTTTGCTTATTCAACGTCCTCGTGCGTTATTGAATTGTCTTTTCAAAAACAAAACAGAAAAAAAAACAACTCGTTTCTGAAATACAAGTATATATAAAAATATAATTCCTGCATAAAGTTTTTATCTCAAACAGAATATCGCTGGCGCTGTGATCAGGTGTAAAATTTCAGAAAGTAATTAACGAATATTTCAATGGAAAATATATTTTTTAATTTTGTTTTTAAATTAAGCAAAATTAATGTGCTGATTTTAGATATAGAAGCCATAAACTTTCATATACGCGTTTAGGAGTTTTGTTGTTTAAATCAAATTAAATTGAAATTAATATAACATGCATTTTCTTCGTATTTTTTAAATTAGAATTTTTGAAATTTTTTTTTAAGACTGCTTTGACACCATAGATTTCATTCGTCTAAAAATTTGTTTAAGTATACTTTTAAGTAGGAAGCATGCTCGCTTCAATGTTTGTTATTTATTTTTAATTGTATATGCCAATATTTCCTGTTCGTCGCTATCCTTCGTTTACTCACCGTTTTGCTCGAAATAAACAAATCAATTTTTCTTAATTTCCTGTCATAACAAGAGATTATACAGCACGTCGGTCGGTACGCTAAGCAATGAATTTTTTTGGAGCTTAAATAAGGTAAGCAATTTCCGCTGTACGTTATATTTGGATGCTGCGGCATGCTGCTTTTTGGTTAAAGGAATGGGCGAGAAACTTAGTGCCCAGTGAGCGTCAGCGGTAAAAAGTAGATAATGTGATTGACGCGTACAGGCTGCGGTAGTAGAACGATATATATATATATATATATATATATATATATATATATATATATATATGTATATATATATATATATATATATATATATATATATATATATATATATATATATATATATATATATATATACGCACAAGAGGTCGTTATTTCACGCCAATGTTTTAAGGAATATTTTGCGTTAGCAGCCGCATAGATATAAGCTAATAAAACAACGTAATGCTCGCACGAGCACATGAATAAGTTACGTTAATTGTGAATCAGGGTTATTTTGAACACGTTCCTATTGTATTCTATGCGCACTGAGGCATTATATTTTTGTTTCCTTACGAAAACGGCCACTGCATTATTGAAGTTCCCAGTGGTTATACTCTGGGAGGATATTCTCTACATTTTTCACATGCATATACAAATATAATGTTATTTATTATGGAAATCATGTACATATATACATCTATTAAAGTTATGCATAATTAAAGGTTAGCAAATTTGTCTATGGAAAGTGCTTGAGCACATTAAGAACGGTTATGATATTATTCGAATATACATAACATTATTCATCGTCTAATATGTCTAATTTTAATTAACTATATCAGATCGAATGAAGTATCTAATTAACCAGTTAAAATGCAAAATTTTATCAAACACTGAAATTGCAATATATATATATATATATATATATATATATATATATATATATATATATATATATATATGTATATATATATATATATATATATATATATATATATATATATATATATATAAATATGCATATTTACTAGTATATTTCCACATTATCTCAACGATGTGTATTTTTCGTAATATTTCATTTAAATTAATAAAGTTCAATATTGTAGAAGGTCGTATATGACCTCATAATTTAAAAATATTTTTTTTTGCATGGGCTACTTAGTATTTTATTATTAATATGCCGGTCCATAGTCCTTTCGCATGACATACTTAAATAAAAATTGTATGTGTGTGTAGATGTGGTTATATACTTTTTTCACGCATTTTAGTAATGTGCTAGAGGCGTGGTCTATGGTCATGTGTTTTACTCGGTCGACACCGAAATGTTACGGATAAATATGGCCACATTTCTGACTTATTAAATTTTTCAGCAGGTATACACAACACTGAAATGTGTTTATTCTGTTCTTATATCGAAATAAAAAGGAGTTCTGATTATATTAAATTTACATTTATCGTATAGAACAAACAACAATATTAAGGTACTATTCTTTTTAATATATTCAACAAGAAAAAAATTGCAGTAATTTTTCATAAAGGTGCAAAGATTTTTAAAACCTAGCACAGAAATAAAGTTACATCTCAAAAATTACTTATGAACATATTTATAACCCTCACTGTTCAATTATCATTTATACTACAAATGAAAGATATTTTTTACACAGAATTTATTCGTTAGCACTAAAAGCTCCTAAACTCGTCAATACTGCATGCATTTCATATAAACTATTCCACCACCACACACTAAAGACTATGTACATATGAGTAAGTTCAAGCTATAAATGCTGATTCTAGAGTACTTGAATTGATTTCGCCCAAATGTCGTGAAAGCAATTTAATTGTTTGGAAAGGATAGCGACACTATATTCTTAAAGCAATTCATTTTGATTTGTTTTGCTTTCATGTTTATACGTAATATATAAAAAAAGATTATAACGTATATGGGTATGTATGTATGTGTGTATGTGTATCAGTTTTGTCTGAAAACATATAACATAATAATCCTCTTCATACGGGTAGTAGATTATATGGGTCAGCAGTAACAGCAAATATAAAATAATAATAATAACAATAAAATTAAAAATAATAAACATTAATTTGAAGGTAATTAAAATGGAAGGGTTTATACTGCGTAGATAATTATGTAACTTCTAATTTGCAATGTAGTACTGCGTGCGGTATGGTTTCAAGTTGAATAAAAGATCAACCGTGGTAAGGCTACACCATTTATCTGGACCACCAACGAAGTGAACCAAGCTTTATAATTAACCCTTAACAACGGTTGATTACAGTACAGTAGGTATTTTGTAGTACCAACCGAAAAAAGACAAAACCTCTCAAAATAGAGTGGAATACGATGTACCAGTGCAATGGAGCGTATGGTGACAGGAAATGGGCTGATAGGATTTACATTACATTGTATTAATGTGTCCAATGATCACTTGTGCGCACTCGCACTCGCACTGCCTTACTAGAAACATGTCCCGCGTGAACGTGGTAAGTACTTTGTTATCTGGCACATTGGTCACCTAATCGAAACATTGTCGTTTAGTAGTAGGTATAGGAACTGAATTTCCGATTTAAGAATATTTGAGGTAAGTAGTAGATGAAATGCCTCTGGCAGATACAGTTAACTGCTTAACTGCATGCCGCGTATAATTTCATTTCGAAGTAATACGATTATAAATATCTCCTTCATGTCGACATCTGAAAGAAATTGAGATTTTCTTTAATTCAAAGAATTTAATAATATTAGATTGAGTGCGTCATTCTTTTGTGCTCATTTTCAAAATTGAAACTTCGTGCCTTGATGAGCAAAAATAATACAATATTAGAATAAATGAACAGACTTTTTCATTTTAATAACTTCAGTAATGATTTTGCTTTTTAATAATGACACAACTTTCGAATATTTTTAATGAAAATGTTATGTGAGGGAAACATATCTTAATTTATTCATGATGCTCTACGCACTTTGTATAGACAGCGATCGCCAATATATACATAAACCTGATACGTTGAATTAGCTTGCACAAAGAACGAAGATTGGGTGGTTTGAGTGATGAGTGTAGCGCGGAAGTACATGTAGTTTCCCGAATCGATATTCATACAATGCAGGGCCAGAATTGAGTTGAGTTTGAGTTGAGTTGAGTTGAGTTGAGTTGAGTTGAGTTGAGTTGAGTTGAGTTGAGTTGAGTTGAGTTGAGTTGAGTTGAGTTGAGTTGAGTTGAGTTGAGTTGAGTTGAGTTGAGTTGAGTTGAGTTGAGTTGAGTTGAGTTGAGTTGAGTTGAGTTGAGTTGAGTTTGAGTTGAGTTGAGTTGAGTTGAGTTGAGTTGAGTTGAGTTGAGTTGAGTTTGAGTTGAGTTGAGTGAGTTGAGTTGAGTTGAGAGTTGAGTTGAGTTGAGTTGAGTTGAGTTGAGTTGAGTTGAGTTGAGTTGAGTTGAGTTGAACTGAGCTGAGCTGAGCTGAACTCATCTGAGCAGAGCCGAGCCACGTTGAGCAAAACGAAGCGCTCCTGTCGTGACATGCGGACTAGCAGAATCCGCGCATGAAGAGATTCGATTTGACCAACAAACCCCCAACCAACCAACCAACTAACCAGCACAACAACGAACGTTAATTTCTATTTAACTAGATAGAGCGCGCTAAACTAAAACGAACGGCTTTAAATTATTTCTTATTCGTAATGACTTCAGATAATTGCCAAACATGTTCAGCGATCTCGCGTCCATTATTAGATATAAGAACGGCAGCGAGTCGACCCACCGACAGCGCAGCGCCTGAATGTTTCATGCAGCTTTAGCTTTGTCGGCTTCATTTCACTGCGCTCCACACCTCACCATTCCGCTATTTCCATCTGTTACGAAACAGGATTCGCTGCTCCATGTAACGGTCGTCACCGATTATTCAATCATAATGTGACATTAAATATAAAACGTATATTCAATTAGACTCGTGTCATAATTGACAGCCGCTACTGCCATTCACTGACCCTACGTATTAATTACTGCTCAATTAGGGCCAACATATATATATATATATATATATATATATATATATATATATATATATATATTTATTTATATATAAATATAATGAAGAAGATATTTATATGCACAAATTTCAAATCCAAACAAATGCTTTTAGTATTTCCTTTTCAAAGTGAATATAGCGAGTTTTCGCATACAGATATACCTATTGTTTACCCAGAATATATTTGCAAAAGAGATGGTAATATATGGAACATCAAAAGCGAATATAATCAATCATAATTATAAAGAAATGAAGGATCACCGGCGTGGATTGCGCATTCGTTTGTTTGTCTGTAGGATTTGAGGTATAAAACAAAAATGAGATTTTAATTTGTTGACTGCTCACGAACGGTATATACCGTGAGTATGTCATCAGTGGTTATATACATTATAAATAGCAGCCATTTTGCCTCTTTGCATATTAAAGATGAGTTTACAGGCGACAATTAAAATGCGGCTATAACACGCTTCATTTTCTTTTGCCTATGGTTGGACTGGCGCACTTTATTTACACAATATGAATCATTTTCAAATGTTGACTTACAATTACTATCAATAAACAAGCTCAGTTATATATATATATATATATATATATATATATATATATATATATATATATAAATATAAATATAAATATATATATATATATATATATATATATATATATATATATATATATATATATTTGTTTGCAAGCATCACTATGCTGAAAAAATAACTTCTGGCTGTACAATTCATTTCAGGTTAAAATTTAATTAATATGGCGTTCATAGTAACCATATTGGATTATTATCAGTCGATGATTATAGATTTCTATGATTATGTGTTACAATTAGTTATTTTTTACTGTTTTAATACCACGTTGTTTGCGCAATGCACTTATTCTGAATGTGTGCAGTGTGAAATCCTAAATACTGAAATCAATCAATTCGAACGCAAACTTAGAAACAGTATAATGCATATATGCAAATAGTAAAATAATATAGAAATTTGTGAGTGGTTTCGGTTTTTTTTCATTCACTGGTGCGTGTTTGCTTACTGGTGGTTTCATTCTACTCGTTGATAGCGAAATTATATTTTACTGTTCAGTTCTCTACTAATTTGTATTTGGCCTGGAATTTCCTTAATTATCATTAATTCCAAAAACAATGTAACCTTATTGCAATAAAATAAAATGCCAGTAATTATCTAGCAACTCGAAGTTATTCTAAAATCTACGGGTTTTTATTATAATTATTCGCATTTAACATTTGTGTTTTTAATATCGCTCGTCGCTTGTTTTTTAACTTTTATTAAAGTTTATTAAGTATTTAGTTTGTGAAAAAGTTTCTTTGTCAATTTTATTCCGCTATTTACTTTATTTCGCTTTGAATTTTTTTTTTATTTATAATTTCAATTTTATTTCATCACTACTCAGTAATTGTTTTATTTTTTAATTAAACGACTTTTACATAGATATTTTCACATATTTCCTCGCATTTATTTCTCTTTGCGAGTGCTAATTATTAAATTATAATTCATGGAATAATATCAAATGCAGTTATAAAATTGATTTTTTTTAATAGGAGTATTCTTTATTGTATATATTTGTGAAAATTGTACATATTTGTGTATTATATAACGATGGTCATTACGGGTATTTAACTACTTTAAAACCTAAATAAATAGAATTGACGAGAAAAATACATTTTAAATCAAAGTGCAATGAATATAGATACACTATTTATATTCTTTTAGAAGTACTTACGTCTATACTTTATAATATGTTTTATTCATACAGAAAAAATAAATTGATGTTTATCGTGTGGCTATGCACTTCTAAACATCAATTTCATTATCATTAACATCAATATACCAGTGGCGTTTGTAAAGCATCGCTTGGATTTTCAAAGATCCATAAATAAGTAGTATTTGCCGTTTGAATTAATCGGTTTATTACCACGTATTATTCAACTGAGTAAGCCCACGTTACAGGCGACACGTTCAATTTGATATATCCTTCCAGATTTTTGATATTTAAAATGTCGGTGGTGAAACCGGTTGAATAATATTCGAGTGTACCTGAAATGGCGCATAAAAAATTTACCGTGTTATTTAGTACTTTTTGTTAACGTCAAGCCGGATCCCTGGGTACGGCACCATCATGGTTTCCGTGGACCCTTGTCTTAAAACGTCATCTTCAATCCTCAACGCAGATTAGCTCACGACACGCTGACACCGATATTACACGAATGATGAGAATTTGAATATTAATTACCTTAGGGAAGCTAGTACTGTTCGCTATCTTCAAATTATTACTCGCTCTTCCGGATTCTTTCACGGAATAACATCACAGGTAGCTCGCGTTTAACTTGACGGTCGCGGCATGCTCCATTTTAATTTTATTTTTTTATAATTTCAATGACTTTAGTTTTATCATTACAGTCTGCATAAAACACGGAAAATGAGTGGAAAATTTTGTTCAACCAGTACATTATTTTAATTTGATATTGAAATAGGATTTATAATTAGCAATATAATTATAATATTAAATGCATTTATACATCAAAGTATCAAATTTTATGTATATAATACTTTGGTCAGTATTGTTTCGTATCTAGTAGGTATATTCTAATTCAGAATCAGTTTTGAATAAAGACTACGCCTATTATTTGGAACACTCTATGAAGAAGTAACATTGATATGTATATTTGGAATTAGTGTGGAGAAATTTGGTTGTGTTTATGAATGTTTCCACACCTAATTCTATCTTTACGTAAAACCAATGGTGTGCGTGTTGCTACCAAACTCATCAAGCGTATCAGATTGATATAAAACTCCTCTTAATGAGTACCTACTAAAGGAAAATGAAAGAACGCAAGTACGTCCGTTTGAACTGACGCGTGAAACTCATCGGACGTTCTAATTCGAACTTTAACGTACGGGCTATTCATCTTTCCTACGCCCCAACCAACTGTCAGTGGCTCCGTGATTCAAGCGCCTCGTATTCTAGTGGTATACCTCCTCCCAGTCGATGTAATACAGGACGAGCATGTCACATCATTTCCTTTATTTGACGATGAGAAAGAGAGAAGACGAAGAAAAACTACTAGCATCTAGGATGATATAGAAAAATTGGGCAGAATTGAAATTCTTTTTTTTGACTGAGTGTTCTGTGACGAACATCGAACGCAGATGTGCTAGACGTGACATCACAATATAACCACCAAAAAACATTCTTGTAAAGTTACGTTGAGGTCAGACGAGAAATTACCGGCCCATTTTGACAGTCCTGTTTGGAACGTGTTAGTAAATTGAACGTTGTCGGACTTCACTCGATGTCTGTGTTTTAGTTCAAGTGGTGTAATCTCTGAATCTCTGTAGAGAATCAGCGATGAGATAACGGTCAGGTCAGAATCATTAGGATTAATTGTGATTTGAACAATATAATCCACTCACAAAAGAAGTGCCACTTTATAGAATATTCGATGATTTGTGTGTCTTATTATGGAAAGTCGTTGACTTTATATTACAAACATGTGCAGTTCAACATCACGCGACGCAGCAATGTCGTATCAATTTGATGAATTGTGACACAAGTACATTTCATTTAGTTGAATATGCCGGCGTTAGTTCTGTGCTAATGATATTGACGTGAAATTTACGAACACGCATCGTAAAGACCATTATCCCTAATCACATTGGACGCAGTTTTCATTTCAGATTTTGTTTATTGGTGTTTCCATCAAATATCCTTCATGAATATATTAGAAAGTTGAAATTATAAATAAAATAAAAAATCGAAGTGTATTTCTTAGCGTTTGCTTTGCGCAATAATAATTCTTGTTCTAGTGAGACTAGCTCATAAACATTATTAAAATAATATTAATAAATTTATTCCGTATTAAGAAGTTTTGCTTTAGACTCGCTATGGAAATATGCAGTTTAATTAATTTTCGTATTCTCTTAATAGGCGCTGTATATTAATCTTCATCGAGCTTTACTAGCTACATGAAAAAACAAAAAGTCACCAAGTTATAGTAAGTTATCGAAGCCTGCGGCTTTCATAGCGCTGCTCTCGGGATCGGCTTCTCGAAACCCCCCCAAGATACAATATAAGATTTACGTCCGGTATTTGAGTTGTGTCTTGATTAAGTGAACATAAACACAATTCTGGGTTTTCCCCGTTACACTAAATGAACTGTAAACATATGGAACCACCCTACTCTGCAGTTGGAGGCTATATAGTTTCAACGTACGCTCGTATATTTATTTCCCCAACTAAAATATTCGACAAATTGTTAATACTAACCATATTTTACTCACGCTAACTTGATTAAATGTTTATTGGAAAATGCGGGAACAACGAAAGGTTAAATATAAAATTTGAAGCACAGATTTTGTAAACTGTAGATTAAAATGCTCGGCCGTGCCGCGTTATATATATGATTATATTTGGGATGAAAATTAAAATTGGATTTATCTTGAGCTGTAAACAATGTCGAGTGATCTCGTGATGGTTCGTAACTTGTGCAGAAGTTTTCTAAAGAAGATTTAGTGTAAACACAAATTATATTTTTTGGCAGTGTAATTGAAAGTATTCATAAATAAGATAGATTTTCGAGGTTTATAATTAAATTAAAATTAAAAAATGAATAAATATTTATAAATGTTTGTGGGTGTGAAATATGAAATAGAACAAAAGATTGTGTTAATTGGTACTTAGTAATAAACTGAAATCGATAGTTTTACATTAGCTAAAAGTTCGTTTGTATATTAAGTTTATAATGAGTTCCACGTCTTCATCTGCAACATGTTATCTGCGTACGACATCATCGTGCGCTAGTAACGTGCACGTAGATACAAATTAATGAATCTATCTTTTGCATTTGTAATTACTTGCTATCGGTGGCACGTTCCAATTTTCTAATAATGGTAATACATTTATCAATGCGTCGCAATTATTTGCCAACAATATGGTATTAAATACGGTGTGTCGTTTCAAGCAGAATGTGTGCTGGCTTGACTATAATACTAGTAGAGCCAGAGTAGAGCGAGTGGTATACTATATAGTATACTACAGACATATAAGCGAATGGAGCAACCAGGTGGCGGTGGGTGGCAGGTGTCGCCCGTGTTTTGTTTGAGCGCAGAATCGTCCTAAGCAGCAACCGTTAATTATTCATTCGTGCGCGGCACAGTGCAGAGTAAACAATTAAAATCTAACAATTTACCACTTAATTTACAGAAAAAAAACTACTGATGACGCACGCATTTTTATAAGTTTTGTAATGAACATTAAACTAATCTAAATACTTAAAAATAGCTTTTTTACATAAAAAATAAAAATATCCTATATACGAAAAAAAAAACATAATTAAAAACCTACGTAATACTTTTTAGCTCGTCGTACATAATACAGAAGAGCTTAAAAGTTTGCATATTTTGTCTGTAACATTCTCGAATTGAAACTAAATTATAATGTGGCACATTCTATAATTTACTTGTCCCTTTTACTCCATTCCTATTCATTACTGTTTAAAGCTAAGGTGATGGTAATAGATGACACTAAAAAAATGATAGTTTTCTAAATATCGGTCAGTCGAAATAATAATGATAAAAGCAACGTACAGTACATACTTCTCATTTGCCGTTGAATAGCGTCAATTCCAGCAGTTTGCGGCGGCCTCAATTACACCAAGAGGCTGCTATTTCTTTTTTTCTTCTCTTAGGCTGCAACATAAAGTAGCCAGGCGAGTGAGTTTGGTGTGGGTTCACTTTGGGAACTATGCGCATTAGATGCTCGCAATCGCGTCGTTACATTTTTTATACTGGAAACACGTTAAATTCGTACGTATAGAAACCCTCTAAGTTCACGTAGTGTAGCGTAGCATTTCTCGTTACGCCTAATTTTCATTATTCGAGGCTCACGTCTGGCATCGTAATCAGAAAATTCGATTTGAATTAGCTGCTTTTGTCATTTAACTGTATTGGTGAGGCACCGGTATTCACACATCCCATATTGGGCTGGATGTCTGTTGAAACCATTTGTTCCTATTTGTCTACCGATACGCTGCTCTTCTGCAATATTGCTCTCACCTTTGAAGCTAATGACTTTATTGATAATTATAGAACTCCTCTCTAAGTGAATGTGGTGGCACATTCAATCTATGTTTGTCATGCGACAAACGGTTGTGACACTGCCAGACTTGCCACAGTAGCCCACACAGCAATGAAAGCGAATTAGTGAACCACACGCTTAAATGTTAGGTGATGGTGTCACCTGTGTGACGATGTGTATTTCTATTCTGCCGTCTCGCCTATGGTTTATCTATCTTCTCTACAACGTTGCTTAGCCTTCACTGATATCGACCGGCCATCTATCATTCGATCACGCCCCGCCTAATATTTAAAGGTATTCTTACTATATATATATATATATATATATATATATATATATATATATATATATATATATATATATATATATATATATATATATAATTTGATCGAGCTCAAACCTGTCTAGACTTAAAAGACACTTGGAAGCATACTATTTGATCAATATATGTACAATTTATCTCATTTGCATTATGGTAATTATATAGTGCCATTCTGTTGTTTTTAGTCACTTTACTATACATAAAAAAAACAACAATAACAATTTGTTTGGTTTATGAAGTTTGCCTTAAAACTTTTAAACTATGTATGAGTAATTGCAAGTTGATAAATTAGAGTTTGGGCGTTATAATAATAGGCAGTTATAATAATTGAATTGGAAACGGAATAACAAAACAAAATAAACATTAGAATTGTTTATATTGATTCAAACTAGGTAGGGTAATATAAACATTTAATTTACAATGGCAAAATCAATTGTTGACCTAAATCTTTATTAAAAAAGAGAGGCAACATATATTTAATGGATTACAAATTGGTAGCACTTGCAAGTTGTGACAGTTTCCATTTATCGTTCCTCCTTTTTTTTTAATTAATTAAAATTATAGAAACAACACCGTCGCATGTCGCCATTGAAATGAACGGAATCGCATTCCGCCGGATAGTGATCGAACCAGCCCGGTGAAAAAGAAAGGTAATTAAATGTGACGTCCAGAATCCTGGAGAGATTTGCGCCTGAGCACACGCACCGCGTGGCGCGCATTCGATTTTCTGTACAGAGTGAGCTTCCAATCAAAAATGTACCCACTAATTTCTGTGGGTCATCACGTTTCATCGACAAAAACTGGTAACTGGTGGTATTTGTTATTGAAAATAGGTAGTCAACGAGGCGTAAATATTCAAACAATACACATACCATGCATTTTAGGTGCCTCTGTGTTAAGAACAATGACTGCGATACCCGTCATTTTGGATGACGGGTTTCGTTCCGATGTTATTCAAAATGTATGTTATACTGTTTTTAGAATCTTGAAATCTTTGCTCATTCGTGATAATTATTTCATTTATTGATTAATTTCTGAAATTCTTCGAAGGTAAAGCATAGCTAAGTGTGAAGTAGATGCAGTGCAAATGGGTATAAGTTGTCATCTTGTCATAATTGTAAGAGGCAAATGTAAGCGTCCGGTCTGACCGATGGCAAGGGGAATTTAGCAAGGTCTCTTTTTACTCATTATGTTTCAGCCCTTTCCATCACTCATTTTCTATCTCTCCTTTTCTCTTGTGGAGATTGAAATCGGCGTGAAAAGCGGCTGACGTGCTCTGTGTTATAATTAATTATTGTAGTCGTGAAACTTTTCATCGAATTTTAAATGGCTCGTGTTAACCGTTAAGAATTAGAGTGTAATTTTTCCAGGCACGGAATACAGTGATTTGAGATAGAACATTCTATTTAAGGATATTTAATGATATTTTAATCGACTCAGTCCTCGAGCATCGTGGAAACATCCTCCGGCGAACGACGTCATTAAGACATTTCTCCATAGGGTGACGTCGCACATCCTGATTTTTCTAGTAATTATGTTGCTGACTGTTCCAACGAAATGTGCATTGCGAGCCAAAGTTTTCACGTGTGTTGCGGCATGGCGAAAGATTGATGATCGAATGTTAAGGTGACTACTCCAATTAGAAACTTAGTAATAGAGCACTGAAATTTATCCTGCTTCTCTAATTATAAATTCTTTGTTCATACGCCGCACAAGTTCCATTTGTAATATCAACTTTGAATATTCATCATCATTTGAAAAACCAAGTTCGTTAAAGTATAGTTAACGTTACGGAAAATAAATAAATGCCATTACGTCAGTGGTCAGAAAATGCATATAATATGTGTGATATAGATGTCTGGATAGGTGTTCTGTCATATACATGTTTACCATCGTATCCGTATACATCATAAACTGTCATTGATGTTTGGAAATTAAATGAGCGATCACCCAAAGCACGAAACAAAAGATTGAACGGCTGCCCGATTCAATATGAAGTGTAAATCGATTACGTCGACTACTTGCAGTGGTTCGCTTTTTTCGTAAACGAAAACTGTTTGTTATAATTGTCCTCATATTCCTTGTATGTAGAACTACTGATTGAGGTCATGATAATCGCATATCTATAGAGTAATAAGTTATCGTGCAAAGGGTATGTTGAAGAATGTTCAACTTTTTACCTAGTAATTGTATAATAATAATAATAATAATAATACAATGCTAATGCTTATGGGGTATCAAGCCATCAGAGCGATATGTCTTTCTATGAGTAACACTTGTCCGAGTTTCTGTCGCTGCTATTCGGTGCAAATGAACAGTCGCCCAAGCGGAATGGCAATGAGTTTGAAACGCGTGCCAAATAAACATTACGTGGCGCCGGGTATTCGCCATTAAATTACACCTTATTACCATCAATCAGTTTTAGGTGAAAACACCGCAATGCCCGTGCTAGACTCTAGCCTAGCTGGATTCCTAAATGCACGAAACGGGGTGTGTCAATGTAATCAAATGTAAAGTATTACCGTGGACAATATTCAAGAGTCACCATATCACACCAATAAAATGATTCAAATGCTTAAATTTAATTACGAATGACTCACACAGCATGCATAAGATGGCTATGAAGAGTATGAATTGCCCAGCAACGACATGAAATTTATCTTTGTAATTATATTTGTACCGTCTGTATTTTGTTGATGATTTTATTTTGCACTGAAACCGTGCCTGAATTTCTTGTTTCGCCATTTCGCCTGATAGATTTTAATTAGCACATGGTGCTTGCTTCGTTCGTTCATTCGTTCGTTACTTATAAGCAACTCAGGTGTTGGGCGCCGATGCTAGTTTTAATGTTCGCGCAAAGAAGAAGAAACCATAGTCAAGCCAAGAAGGCGGGCGTATGAAGGTCGTATTCGGACGACAGCAATGCTGGCCCCGGAAGGCGAGCTGAGTTATGCACGCCGGAACTCCGACACGGAAATGAAAGAGGCAATGAGAGATAAATGAGGTGCCTCGCGCGCACTTCGTTTACAGCCAACCTACTCGTCCGTGCGTCCGTCTAAAGTCTTCAACATGACTACTTCAAGACCATACCAACGACCCTTTTAAAATTTTCGATTTTACATTATCGTTTATTTATGTATCCGAATATATATTGTACTTTAATGACTTTGGATATAACGTGTGAAAACAGAATTGTCTGGAGGTCATTTAATAAATCTACTAAATAGTGACTAAGATTTTGCGTACTTATGCAACACATTTGTTTTTAAGACCAATACAAATAAAAGGGTACATATTCATATCACTTTTTTTAAATCAATGTCAACTTTTTGAAAGAGTGAAAGTGTATTCTATATAGTAGACAGTAATCCGACATATCCTTCGTTATTCAAGATGCCAGTCCCGTATAAAGATATACTATAAGAAGAAATATGTCTAAATAACTATGAAAAATATGGTATAATAACACTAGATAGAGTATTCTGCTACCTTAGCTTTACGAAAAATTTATAAACTTCAACTCGTTCTATAAAAGTTAGTGTATACCTACTTGTAAAGAATGTTGAAAACATCCGTGGCAGGATTTTGTTTTCCAGCGATCCTTTTTCTCTCTTATGAGAATAGCAGGGCAAATGAGAAGTATTTTGATTTATTTCAGTGACCATTTTTACTTACATATTGTGTCCGCGCACAGCGCAGAGCAGCCAGTACGGTGGAAGTAGGCGCTAGGTAGTTTCTTTACCAAGGCGAGTCAAACTCGTGCTGGCGAAAAATGAAATAGTATCTTAACTCGCACGCGGCCACGGCTACAACGAGATTACAACGACTTTTATTTTTTATAGCTTGACGTGAATGAAATAAAAAATGAGCAAAATATTTTCACCAAATATAACTGTTTCTTTATTTGATAATGTTTTTTCTGTTCGAAATTATATTGCTAGAGGACATGAATTATAACGACAGTTACATCACAAGTGTTTACGTATGAATATGCATGACATTTACTATCCTTCTCGTGCGTTAGTTTAACATATGTGCTACCAGTTGATTATCTATTTTACATTTTATGATGAGGAGCATATTTTGAGTTGAAATCAATCCAGAGCGATCTTGGTTTGAGGAATAATGATTAATTCACTCGTCTTCCAGATTGTCTGTTTGAAAATTCTGTGGCAGCGTTAATGATGGTAGCTGTATTTTGATCATTTGCCTGCCAGTTGCCTGATTCGCATCCATGCTGGCGGAATACAGTCATTAGAAACTCATGTACATAGCGCACACCAGTGCCACATTCCAGCTCGTGTGACTATTGAAAAGAAGCGGTTGTGCCATTTGTTACCTTATAAAGCGGTCGTTTAGTATATTACTACGGTTCCATATAGTTTTCACACAGTGAAAAGCCGCATTTGTCTTACTTAATACTACCAACATTCACTTACCACTTGTACATTTGCAGTTATTTTTATTAAATACCAACCCAACAAAACTTTACGGCTTCACTATCACAACCATTTTTCAATGTGTTAAACTCTATGATGTTTTCGCCGCAAAGTTTCACCATGCTGGTTGTAGTTTAACTGATTTGATCACTAGATCGTAAGCATCCTCACTTCTGCTCACTGCTTTTAGTTTCTCACTATTGTAACACCTAAGGTAGTGAGTGGAAACGCTTTTCATCACATGATCTTTAGAATCAAGTTTAGAATACATATCTGCAAAGTTGTAACGTTATTCAAAGTGGCGGTACGGCGCTTTGTGAAAATCTACCCAGCAAACACATATCATACAAATATGTTATTTTATAAATGTAATATATCAAATGTATGACTTGGCCTTATGTGTACCAAGTTGTATAAACTAGAAAAGAGAAAATACAGACACTTAAATGTGGTACATCATTAGTTTCACTACAGCAATAACGAGTCTTCTTTATGGTTGCAACTTGGTCAATGGTTAGAATCAATGAGTTAAAGGAGAATGATGTTTTATTTATAAAATATGATACGGTTCCAGTACGTTGACGTCGTGAAACGAACGCGATTGGTTTCTGAATTTCCAACGTCTCAAACTGCATTTTAACTTTATAGGAACAATAACCATGTCATAAATTGTACATAAAATGTATAACACTTCGCAAGCTATACCGATAGCTCAGTGAATAAAACGCGCATGAAGTGACATACAGGATCAAATCCTATTTGCCATTCTTTTCCAGTTTCATATTCTACAAATTACACTTTTATTTCAATTTTCTGTTTTCAATACTTTTTTGTTTTTATATGTTAATATTTTCAACTCAGGTATTTTACTCAAATTCTTAAACACCTACTTCGCGTATCCCTATCGTGAATCTTTAACAGAGTTGGAGAGAAAAAAAAAATCCTCTAAGAGTTCGCGTGAAATCTAGCAGTTTGCAGTGTAAATCAGTTAAGGGAGATTATGGTGAATATGCCACAAGTGATCTACAGCCTTTTTGTGATGAAAGTTGTGATGAGGTTCTGCTTTATTTAACGCCAAACACAAAACTAAAGTATTATACTTTTTTCATCAAACAACTTGAACAAGAATTTAGATACCAGATTCGATTAGAGTCAAGTAGAAATTTTTATTTAACACGCTGATTGGAATACTATCCTAGTCCATAGTCACATATTTTTATGACCATAAGTTAAAGCTAGGTTTAAAATAGGTTAAAAATGAATTTAAACCAAAAATATGAATCTTTCGTTGATTAAAATTTTTCCATTACCTATATAAGTTTTCATCCAAGAAACTAGTATAAATCCAGTTGCTATAAAATAGGTTTATATTTGTGTTTGCTGAAATTTTTTTTTCTTTATTCACAAATATCTTCTGAATCTCTTTTCTTTCAACAAATTAATAATTATTAGAATAAGATACTTAAATACCTGTATAACTTTAACAATGTAGGGAAAGAATATTTAATTGCTAGGTACGAAAGTTGGTGAAGTTTGTTTGACTACGAAATGGCAACGCCCTATTCGTAACTCTCTTTTCTTTTGTACCTTTTGAGATCCATATTTTAATTTAGCATTTTCTATTTGTTTTCAGGTATGTCAAGTCTGGCAGACGTCACGTTTCCACCATGTAATGCAGCCGTAAGTGAATTCACAAAGCTATTTTGCGTGAGGAAACTTTTAAATTCAAACTACAAAAAAAAATGTTCATATGATGGTAACACTTTTATGGGCGACTATTTGAAAGATTCACATTGAAATTTACGATAGTATAACATTTCGTACTATTTGAATCCAAGTCGTGGTTATTGATTTTTTAAATTGCTATTGTGTGTGCAAGCCTGTATTTTGTCAATTGTGTTAAGCAATTTCCATTGTTATATTTGACGGGGAATAATTTTTTATTACTTTTACAAGCTCACGCGCTATTACAAGTAATCCATATACTTACTTTTTGATTTAATGGTAACTGTACCAGCGTTGTTATTTCATTTTCAAACTTAAATATCCAACTTGAGAAGTTTTATTGTTGATATATAAAGATACCTCAGAACGAGTAAGTAAATAAAATTACTCGACTTAGCCTAGTTTGCTGTTCTTTCATGCTCACACATATCCTTATGTATATGTTTATATATATATATATATATATATATATATATATATATATATGTATATATATATATATATATAATATATATATATGTATATATATATATATATATATATATATATATATATATATATATATATATATATATATATATATATATATATATATATACGTACCTCTTTTATGCAAATTTTGTTTTAGCAGCATTTCATGTCTGACATATCTCATTTTCCTCTCTCGCATTGTTGTAATTGGATGTCTAACTTTTCCGAACTCAGTTTGTTTTACCATATGAATATGAAATTTTATTTTACCAAAAAAAAATATATATATAAGCCGCAGGTGATCGGGGTAACGAGTTAAATAAAATCAGTATTGCCAAATTTAGATATAATAGACCGGTAATACAAAATGATGTTGTTTTTTTTTTATATAATGGAAACTAAAATATAATACAGTGCTTCCAATATTATAATAACGTCGCTACTTCAGAAATAAAATACAGCAAGACTGGTATTGCTTATAATCAAATTAAGCTTGTGTATAAAAGTCGCTATTGTGCGATAAAAAATATAAAAAAATTACTTATCGTCATGATTTTCTCAAAAACGGCTAAATGATTTTTTTTTCAAAAAACTGCATTTACACGTAATACAAATTTTATTTTTAGATAGTTTTGGATACAAAATTATAAATTAAATGCGATTTGTTAAATTTATGCAAATAAGGAAAGAAAGTATAATAAATTATATTATCTGATTACATGTAACTATTGCGCTTCCAATTTATTTAAAACTGATGATTTATATAGCTTTGGAAAAATAGAAACGATGGTGAAAGTAAAAAATTCTAATTAGATCAAGTATGGGTAAAGAATGACTATAGTCCTTCGTTATTCGCAGAGTTTACGTTCCCGAGAAATGCCACGAATACCGAAATCACAAATAGTGAGTAATGCCGCTCATAGTAGCGATTTTTTTCACAAGAATTTTTTGTTCACCGACCTCAAATATGTGAAACCACGAATAGCAAGAGCAAATTTTCAAATTATTACATATTAAAACCTAGTTGCTTCTAACAGATAATGAGTCAAATATATGTACTTCTTTCTCAAAATCGTTCGTAAATTTGCGCATATGTTTGAAATGTTGTAATTTATGAAAGTTATTCACAACTTTGATAGCAAATACCTGAATATATACATACGTTACGTTTAGACAGTACGGCTCACTTGTACGACTAATATTTGTCTTCTACTCGGATGTTTATACAACTTTAAACATTGTTGCCAAATTTTGTTTACTTTAACAAAGAAGATATAACTACATATACTCGTATGTATAATTTAGCTATGAACTTTAATTATTATTTGTTACATTCATGTTTACTAGACCCAATAGCAAATCGGATAGAATTTAACCGTAATAAAGACGCGTAGGGTATGCATATTCGTATATCTAAATCATTTATGTATATGCGCAGAAGTAAGAATCTGGTGCAAACGATCAGCGTGTCGCGTCACATCGATCGGAATCAATTGTGCCAGATAGATGTACGCGCGATATTAGATTATGAGATTACGCATAATCCAGTCGGGTTAATCCACTAGTAACACGTTGTTGGTCCGGAAGCCTCTCGTTAGTTCTAGTTCCGGAAGCGGGCACACGCGTCTTCGTTTACCTCGTTGTCATCCGGTCGGTTATTAAACACGACGACACGTTTTCATGCTCGCACGTACTTCGCACATTTACATATGAGCTATAATTTAAATTTTTTTACTCTGATTTATTTTCTCCACTTAAAATATTACGAAAATAACCGGTAGTAATTTAAAAATGAATTTAAGTTTGTTTTGTGAAATTAGTAATTATTTTTGCATATATTTGCGCTATCCACGTTCATGTCCCTGCTGCTACATTACTTTTCAATCAATCAAAACTTGGCAAGTGTAAATAATTATTGGAGCTTTTGTTTGTTATTGAAATGTATATCTGGTAACCATTTGTTTTGTTGGAATATCTGCTCCGCTTTTCACTGTGCCTGTATTTATTTATTTTT
Organism: Nebria ingens riversi; assembly: GCA_018344505.1. Taxonomy (NCBI): domain Eukaryota; kingdom Metazoa; phylum Arthropoda; class Insecta; order Coleoptera; family Carabidae; genus Nebria; species Nebria ingens. The sequence continues at coordinate 59,398 of JADQWA010001143.1, forward strand.
GTTGCTTTATTTGGCTTCTTAATTCTATCCATAAAACTTTTATTTGAATGAATCATGTTCATGTGGAATTCGATATCTGAAACCAGAATTGATATTTCTATTTAAAAATTTATCTGATTTACGAAGTAAATCTTATGGAGCATTTCATGTAGGTATTTCAACAAATAAGTTAAGAAAATATTTAAAATGTTCATTATTTTAATTTCAAACCAAGTCGTTGTAACTACAAAGAATATCAAAGGAAATTGTTATTAAATTTGCGCAGTTATTCTATAATAATTTCAACGTTATTACTTTAAATGTAATATCGTGTATTTAATGTGTAGTTTGCTAAACAGAGGTTAGATTATAAAATAAATTAAACCATAAATAAAAATAGCAGCACCTGTAAATACAGAAAAATATGAAACACTTCTTGTCGGTTGTGTGTCCGTCTGTTCCGTTGTTATGACCTTTCAATATCCTTTGTGCTAGCATTTTATGTAAACCGATTGTTTGCTGGTATGTGTTTATACGAGCACTCGTAAAATCATATGAATATATGAGCAAGGCTTGGGTTGGGCTCGGCGTCCGGGTGGACTGGCGATGACGTAACGTAACGTAACGAAACGTAACGTAACGTTATACAGAATGCGGTTTACGCGCCTTGTGTGTAATTCCGTCTATGCCCCAATACGGTGATCGACAGTCAGATCACGTGATAGTAATCTGCCGATCTCCACGACTGCAGATTACTACCTGTACGTGATCTGGCGCTTTCAAATAGTAGGTCCTTGATTATTTGATTAATCAAAATACAACCATTAATTAATAAACTAATTGGATAAACTTAATAATCTTCTTTATGCATATAGGTGCATTAGTATATTATCAATTTCATTTAAATGTTTTAAACGTTTTTTTAACACTGAAATAACGATTTTAAAATTAAATGCTATAATTTTTCGTTCGGTAAATAATCATTCACACATTTTTTTTCTGATAAATTCATAAATTGAATTTATTATTCTGACTTCGAATTATCAACCTTCGAATGTGGATATAACTTTGAATGCTCGTAATACCGATTTGATTGTTTTACGTGAAAGAAAAATCGATTAGAATCTTTTTTGTGTAGAAGGTTCCAGGTCTAAATCGCTTTTAAGAGATATTTATTTTAACTTTAAATCGTCTTGCTAAGTTTAAAACAAGTGCTCATAGTTTTCATTGTGAAAATGTGCTTTGAGAATTATTTTAATATATGTTTTATGTTCCCGTGCCAAGTACAATACACTTTTTTTTTTACGAAAATCGGTACTATAACTTGGTGAAATTGGGCTTTGTACTAGTTGACCTATTTTGGCACACATTCAGTACTGTGATGTAGCTATGTAAAGTCGTCGAAACGTATACTAACCGTCGGAGACGTGGGGCAGTACTCAATGAATTCGTTATTTTCCAAATTTACAAATGTTATAATGATTTGTATATGGCCCAGCATCTATATTAATTATTAAATTGCATTTTTGTATATATATATATTTATATTTTGTGGTTCTGGCTAGAGCAATTCGTTTGTTGTTGTATTTTATTGTGCTTGAAATGTGAAGCTTGGGACGGTGTTTGAAATATGAAATCTTATGAATTTCACATGACTAAACCAATGCTAGCTGGCACCAGTGCAGCAAATCATCAAGAAACACGCGGTGTGTTTACACTCATGTCGCCACTCTGTCCGTTCGTCCGTCCGTCCGTCCTCAACGATGCGACGTTTCTTCGCCGTTCACTGAAACCGTCGCCAAGTCGATCCCCGACTGTCTCGGTAATTAATGCCATGTAGATGAGAAACGGCTTTGATAGATTGAGCCCACTCGGGTTAATTGAAAATGATTAGAATTACGATAGTAGGACGGCGAGAGAGGATGATGGGAAAACTGTACCTACTTCGCGTACCCTATACTACTAGTTGGTATACAGGAAAGGTGATTTCGAGGACGTGTGTTTGTGTTTATGTGTGTGTTAAGGTTCCCCCATCTGCACGTGTAACGAAACATAATGGAGTTCGCGTTGCTAACTTGCGAACGACGAACTCTTCATAAAAAGCCTATACGAAGTCGCGCCATGTTTGCTTGGGTGCTTTTGCGTTACCCCGTTGCGATGCACGAAGAACGAGTGAAGGCGCGCAGGGAAGTTATACTAGTTTGTATGTAATCCAGAATGTTTTCGTTATAAATTGTGCGACACACTTTACCTGTAACGCTTCTAGATGGAAACCGTTTCTCAATGCAATCTGTGAGGCTGATCAGTTCCAAGAAACGAGTTTCAGATCAACCGATGAAATCCAACAGCCATTTCCATAAAAGCATAAACGGTTGCTTCGCATCGCATCGCATCGTTATTTCTGTATTCTTTCGTATATACATATTCTCTCGATACTTGTTTACTCTTACACCTACCTACCTACTTTACCCTACATATCTACACTACAACTTATATAAAGATCTATATTGTTAAAGCTTGATTTCATATAATGTCACCAACATTGACAGAACTCAATACATAATGACATACAAATCCTTACACACACATCCACACACACACACACACATATAT
>JADQWA010001144.1:0-15524 GCA_018344505.1 Nebria ingens riversi
TATATATGTATATATATATATACAGTAAAACACGGTTATAACGACCAAACACAGAATTATATATTTTTATTCATATATTATATGTGATAAAACACACTTCGAACAGGAAAATGTGTATTATAATTGTCATTTCGTTATAACCGAATTTTTATTTTAAATTTATTTTTATTTAAATACAGCCAACAGTCAAAGCCAGTAATAGGATTTTAAAATATATGCGTTATAATTAGGTTGCCAAATAATTTTTAATAGTTATTTAGTGTAAAAAGTAGTTTTGTGCGCAAATTTGTAAAATTTCATTAATGTTTATTTAGATTTTCGTAATAATTGATTCAAGCGCGTTCGAAAAGTTCATTAGTCTTTATTATTAATCGGTTTGCAGAAAGAATTGACTTGGTTTTTGTAAAGAAATAAATATTATAAGAAATTATTTTTGGTATGTGAGTATGGTTAATTTAAAACATAGATAATGGATTTAAATCTTAACATTTATCATTTTGACAAAATATATATGTGGTTTACAATTATTTATTTATTAAGCAATAATATTTAAATATTTCGTTCCTTTTGAATCGCCGGAGGTGGTCGTACCTGAGTTAAAAGTGTGGGAAATTTTATTTTACTTGTTCCAACATCTGGTGAAGGCGGGTGTACTGCAAAATCGTAAAATATTCAGGTGTCACACAAAATTGTGCCTTTTCTTGCAAACCATAAGTTTTTCCCACTCAATAAAATTTATTGGGTATTTCCTGACATAATTTGAAAATATCTTTAGCAACCTAACTAGAATATATTCTAGTTTATCCTAAATATAAATATGAATCATATATTTCTAGTAGCATTGGTTAAATATCCAATTCCGTTAAACCGTATAATCATGAGCCTAAGTGTCCAGGTACAATTATACACTAACGTTATACTGGTTTCGTCTATATTGTGTAAAACATGTCCGAACAACGCAAAGTAGACTAAATTTATTCGAAAGGATAAAAAAGTGCTAGTATTAAGAGAAAGTAATATTATTTTAGTGTTATTATCGTTGTAAATCGATAAAGTTAGTAATTGTTTCAAATTTAGAAGAGAGTTCCTTTATTGCGCAAACGCGGTAACCGCATTTGCGCTCTAGTCAGTTTCCAAACGTTATCGAACATAAACGCGTTTTCTGTCGTTTTGATTCTAACCTAAACATACTATGTTATTTTGTAAATTACAAAATAGACATAGTATAATGGAACAGGTAATTTATAGCATCATCTCAATCTTTATTTAATTCTAATAATGACGAATTTCTAGAAAGAACAACTTTGTCCTGTTTGTCGTAAGAGCGATATGTTGAGTCGGTTAGAATTATGTCAAATTAATTTGACTACTGCAGTTTACATGTGCAAACACCGAGGATGCGTATATCCAAAAGGGTACACCTGGATTTATGTTGATCGAAACATATATGATAATAATACTAGCGATGATGATTCTGATTTTGAGCATGATCTAATTTTAAATGAAATGAATAGTAATAATATCGATAAATGTGATATACCTTCGAAATTAATTGAATTGAAAACTAATTTAGATACAAATTTAGAAATTGAACAAAATTCTGATAGCCTACAAAATATACAAACTTCAATGCCACAAAAACTAGATGAATTTAAAACTAATCAATTAAACATTACGGAAAAGAATGCGACGCAAATGAAAAATGTAATAAACGTTGAAACTACTTCATTATTAGAATTTAATTTAAATCAAATACTAGACGCTCCAGTAATTTTAGCTGGCTCTGATGAGCATAAAACATTAATTCAAAACGAAAATATTAAATCACCAAATAGAGTAATTAAAATTTTAAGAGTAGACAAATTACCTTCTAGTAATTTAATTGAAATAAAACCAAGCAATGATATTAAGAATATTCTGCTTAAGCTTGCTCATACCACTAAAGAATCAAAAGATGGATTTGATAATCAAGTATTAAAACGAATTGAAACAACAAAAGACATTCAGGTTGAAATTCAAACAGAAGAAAACAACGAAGATGCACAAACAATAATTGGTGCTCAATCTTTCAAAAGTATAAACACCGAAGCTCAAGTTCAGATGAAAAAGATTAATGTATCAAAAGAAACGAAATCCAATGCAAATAATCATAAAGCAATTGAAGTGTTAGAAAATAAATTAGATTTAGCTTCAGTGTTTACACGCAAATATAATTATAAATGTAAATTAGATAAAGTTAAACCGAAAAAACTTCGGACGTCGTTGGTGAAGCAAGTGAAGCAGTTATCGAAAACACCAAATGTTACTAATATTATCAATGGCCATTCGAAGCATATTAACAAAGCGTCTACTTTTGAAGGTTTTCAATTTCATACTAATATCATTAAACCAGCGAAATTAAATACTGAAAACATTCAAAAAAGAAACATAGATAAACCAGTGTTAGTCGCAGAAGTAGAGAAAGAAACGCTTCAAAGTACAGAAAAAAAAGATGAATTTGAAAAATTAGTATTAGATGATTTTTTCTGCAATCTAGATAACATTCAACCTGTTCCAGTGCCTGAAAATACTGTAACTGATATTGATGATTGGTTACATAATTTGTGATTTGTAAACATTATTGTTATACAATTCGTGATAATAAAATAAGATACATTATAAGGCAAATTGTATATCTTTTTCCTCATTTAATATTAACTTTCATAAATTGATACAAATTTGGAAACTTGAGGTCAAATCAGGTCATTACCAAATTTTCTAATATATTTTATTGAAAAATATATTTTGCTAACCTAAAAGCATCAATTTCTATTAATTTATTGAGTTAAATTAAAAATAGATTTTAAATTTAATAGGTATATGCTATTATGAAAATAAAAACAACTTTTTTGTGTAACATATTTTTAAAATGAGTATAACTTCGAAAAAAATTAATTATCATTGCTGCGAACTCGCATTGATACGCCTATAAATGTTTTTGTTGTTTTATTATTGAGTCTATTAAGATTTGCTATGCTCTTCGAAAACTATCACTGACCCAGCAAATGAATCGAAAAAAGTTATCGTCAAACTGGCCCCGAATTGCCGAGAAAGCATCATTTTCTGAGTAAAACAATCCATCATTGCAATCTGAACAATTACTATTCCGAATAAGTGAATGCGTTTTTGCTAGACTAGATATTTAGTCTTGTGTGATAACAATAAATATAGTTATTATCTTCATTAGTAGCGTGATTCTTGTATGTATGTATGTATGTACCTATAGGTAATTAAAAATTGTAATGCAACCAAGCATCTTATAATGACTGTATATTTAATGCAATACAAAACAGTAATTGTTATTTTATTTAAATGTTTAACCACTAGACATTCTTTATACGTGTACATTTGTTTAGACATATTTTAAATTGTTTAACAATAAACAAAAACATTCTCTGTAACAATGCAATTTTGATAAGTTCTAAATGGATTATCATTTCTTTCAAAACATATATAAAATCAAGGAATTGAAAACGTTTTTAACGCGTAAACCGGGAACTATTTTCAAAACTTTTCAAATAATAAGTGTATTGCCTCTCGTTTACTAAACAAGTATGTTTTTGACATACCTACGCATGGTTTTTCTTAAAATAGACAAAAACTGAAAACGGTTACAAGTAAACTACCACTTCCGGTTGGTCAATTGTTGCAGAAAACTAATCAGTTGTTCTAAATTTAATACAAATCTAAATGAGCATGTTTCGTCATTTTAAACTCACCCGTTTCTGAGTTATAGTTACAGACAGACATCAATTGAATGTGTTGTCTAAAATTGAAAATGTTCTTTAAAATTTCGACTTATTTCTACATTTCGTATAAGAAAGTAAAAAAATAACATATTCTTAGTTAAATACAAATATATATATATATATATATATATATATATATATATATATATATATATATATATATATATATATATAAGTTGTTTTATTACTTAAATACATTTTTAAACAATTAAAAGTTATAAACAAATTTATTAAACACCTTTCCAGTTTCCAGATCTCATTTCCTCGTCTGGAATTTGGAATATTAATGAACTTCCGTTTCATACTTTTTAATAAATTGCATGAGACAGCATTTCAATTAATAATACACTTGTACAATTAGGAAGTAATTATTTTATAGCGTGCTTAAAAAATCCTTTTACAAATGCCAATTATTATAAATCAAAATGACTTAATCTATTGACAGATTATCTAAATTAGTTACTAACCCGAAATTTATTGATACTTAAAAATCGATAAAATATAGAGTAGATAAAAAATGATTATAAAAAAAGTGTAACATTTAAAAATGGGTTAGTATATTATTAGCACGTAATGCGAGATTTCATAAATAAATAAAACATCACTCAATGATGAGCATGGTTATTTTATTTAATAACTCAAGAAATTACTTACCTGCTTGTTTTATTGTATTTAAAGACATCGCTGAAATTACTATAAAATTCTTTATTGACTGGGGAAGATGGAAATCTGGTTATAGGCAGCTTTTTTTATCTATTTCAAAAATAACATAAAATTGTCTCATTGATACCTAAATTTCTAGTTGGGTTTTAAAGCAATCCAAGTGCACCCAAGCGAAAATTCAATAATTGTTAATTTAGTAATAATTGAAATGTGTATGCATTCAAATCAAAAGACTTCTAACAATGTTATAATGATCGAAAGAAAGTCAGTTTTCGCGTAGTTTAGGCGGTGCCGTTGAAAAGTAAAATGAATGAAAACTGGTTCAAAGAACGTAAAGTAGATCTATACACGCGGTTTTTGCTTACCTTTTTTTTTTATTTTAATATACATCTATCCTTCACATTGACCCCTTGCATACTTTCGCCCGATAAGTTTTTTTTGCCACCTCTACCACGGGTAAACGACATTGGGGATCTGTAACAACGTGTGCTACTATAAAATGACCGGTTGCTTGTTGTAAAAGCATCAGAGTGCAGTGGTATTTCATTTGAGAAACATATTCGATTAAAACACTATGTTCAAAGTAAGTATTTGCTTTAATGTGTTGTCAAAGTGCTGTGGTGACGTCAGAAGGAGATTCTAGATTTATTAATTGCTTTAAATTAAATTAGAGTCATATATTAAGAGTCTCCTCCTTAAGACGATTGGTACATATATAAATATTCAAAGGGAGTAAAAATAATCATATTTGCAGTTCACGATTGCTGGAATTTTTCTTATTGCTGCTCTCAGAGTAGCAAGAACAGAACCACCATCTTATGGTAAGATATATTTTGTCTTTACATTCATATGTTTTGGACCGTGACACAAAATGATGGCGAAGCTAGATAAAATTTCACTAGAACGTTATAATGTATATTTCATCAATAATTAGTTAGTGATTGGATGTATATCACTATTTGCGGTCAGTCCTCTCTAGTGGTCAGCGCCCTACACCGTCAAAGATTTACTTTCACTCTTACTCAATTAGAGAATGTCCAGTCTCAAGATCGAGGCCAAAGTCATATCAAATGACAAGTTCACGGATAGCTAATTTAAATTATCGTGTTTTGTCTTTGGGAAAATTACTTTCATTTACAAAATTACGAACACCTTTCTAAAATCCACGCATTTGTGGCTTGGTCCAGAATATAAATATTCACATAAACGTATACACTACAACAGATGTCATGCGAAATACGCAATTTAACATTAATAATTGAAAATTTAGGCTATGAAAGCAGTAGCGGCGGTGGTGGCAGTAGCGGAGGTTTGTCCAGTTATTCTCCTTCCAGTATCGTATCTGGAGGCCATGGAGGAGGCTCTTCAGGATTATCATTAGCAAGCTATGGCGGCGGTTCCAGTTTAGGTGGTTACGGCGCTGGAGATAGTGAAGGATCATCTGGGCTTTCTCTAGGAGGACATGGAGCATCAATTTCACTAGGAAGCGGTGGTTATGGAGGCGGTGCATCACTAGGCTCCTACGGAGGACACAGTTTTGGTGGTGGCTCCAGCGGTCTGTCACTTGGAAGCGGCGGTGGTCACAGTTTTGGCGGTTCCGGTGGTCTCTCACTTGGAAGCGGTGGTCATGGCTTTGGTGGCTCCAGTGGCTCTTCTGGATTATCGTTAGGAAGTGGCAGCTATGGAGGACATGGCTCTTTTGGAGGACTATCTCTAGGTGGATCAGGAGGACATGGAGGCAGTTACGGTTCGCTAGGAAGCTTTGGATCTGGAGGACTTGGAGGACATGGTTTGAGCTTGTCGTCTGGTAGCTTCGGTGGATTTGGAGGACATGGTTTATCATCTGGAAGTTCGGATAGCTACGGAAGCGGTATTGCATCCGGTGGACAAGGTGGAGATTACTCGCATGGGGCTAGTATTGTTAACCAACATGGCGGCAAAGACTACGCTCATGGTCTCTCAATTGTTGGTGCCGGTGGTTCTGGAAGTGGGTCTGGACATGGAGGTTATGGAGGACGTAGTACCACCATTGACTTGAGCCATCACAGCGTTGGAGGCGGACATAGCGGCACATTCGGAGGAAGTTTCATCGCTGGAAAGGAAGGAGGTCATGGAGGTGGACATGGCGGACAAGGGGGTGGTGACGGTGGTCATGATGCTTACACTTCCGGTGTATCCAGTTACGATGCTGGTCCAGGGTTAGGTGGTTACTCTTCTGGAAGCTTCGGTGGGTTCGAAGGACATGGACAAGGTTTGGAATTAAGCCAACATTCATCTGGACCAGCTGTTCATGAGAGCTTCCCTCCAATGGGTCATAGTTATTAATTGACTTAATCATGTTGTTGCTATGTTTGTATATATTACTGTTCTTTTGTAATTCTGTTACTCGTATTGTTATGTATGTTGTACATATTTATTTTCTATTGTTATTGTTGAGCAAATAAACACTGTTTCGTTTAAATCAAGTTCTTTTTTTTACCCATGCATCCAAATAAAAAAATTGAAATAGAAATCAATAATTTTATTGGAAGAAATTATACAGTGATATGGTATTTTTGTGTTAATATACATACGTATCTATGCCTATAATAAATAAACTTTCTATTTGGAAGATTGCAATTGAATATTTGGCCTTTTTAATGAAGCTCAAGTATCTACTATGTATGTACCTATATATTAAATAAAAGTACATTTATGGTGTACGTAATATCCGAGGACGGGATTCGAAAACAGATGTACAGTCAGATTCATCGAAACTCTTACTGCAGCTGGTATCTATAATAATTAAAAATATGAAGAAATTCTACATATTTAGAAAGCAAATGATCATTGATTTGATCTTATTAACAATGAAAGTAAATTATATCAAAAAACATTACCAAGTAAAAAGAGACATTCACTTTCTAGCAACTGAAAGTAATATAGGTATTAACAAAAATAAGAATACCTCGTTGTCTTTTTGGAGATGATGATAGGACTGGTGCAGAATTAGCTAAACCTTTATACTTGCAGTAACCACTTGATTCGGTTGTTCTAAAATCACAAATACTTATATTGTCTCAATCTTTTTTCGTTCCACTCTTTGAACATACCTTTTTTCATTTTTAACACTTAAATTATTAGTTTTCTCATTATTGTTCTTAACACTATTTTTGATCTCCTCATCAAACGACCGCTGCATTTCCGAAAAGCATGCACAAGAATATTTGCTATGCAAGTAAACATTATTTTTATTTTCGTTACAAAAACCAATATGTGGACTACTAGTATCCGAAAAAGACTTTGTAGTCAAGCCTTCTCGGTAACATATTCCGCTGTAATTCGCAGTTGTAGTCAAATATTGGACAATCTCCTTAGAAGATTCATTCTCGATGTTCCTTGGCGAAACTGGTAGACTTTTTGAAATGTTTTTCAAATCATAATCGCCGATATTTTTAAAAAACGACGGCGTAAATGAATTTATATTATTTATTTTATCAGGTTCAAATATACCATTCTTTGAAGGTACATAATAAAATTGTTGTGTATCTTCACAAAACGTCATTTCAAATGCTGTTTTTTCTTCTTCAACCAATTCTTCTTGAACTTTTATTTCTTTAAATTCAGTTTGATTAATGCTTATTTTTGAATTAGAAAATTCTGCTTCATATTCCAAACAATGAATTTCTTGATATGATTTTGTCTCTTCTAATTGAGGAAAATTAGTGCGACCGGTCACATTAGGAGTTACGGGTATGGAGAATAAGTTATTGTAGTTGGAATTTAATTCATTGCCTTTAAACATTTATGAAAAATATTAATAATACATGTGAAAATAAATTATTTGGAAATACCTTCAATTGAGTATGTCATGCGGTATTTGTACAAAAATAATTCGCCATTCTCTTCTGGGTTGATTATTGATTCGTTTAGATCGATTTCCGGTTCGATAATGTCGATTTCATGCTCTGAATCTGTACCTAAATCACATTCGCATAATGGCTGCCAACTATCTGGGTTTAAATATATTTCTAAAATATACTGGAGTTGATCTTTCAGTTCTCCGCTTAACTTCTAGAAAATTCCATTATTTTTATTAATGAATATGTTTTTAATTCCATACTTATGACTTACTTCGACGCGATTCAAAATGATATTCTCCAATTTTATTTCTGTGGCTGCGTTATGATAATTTGAATCCGGCAATAAATTGTAGAAAGCCCCAATGATGTAAGGAAGACAAAATGAGTATTGCTGATTCAATAAATTTGCAAGTAATTTTATTATTTCTTGAGCTTGTGGTTGGCATTTTTCTCTCGCCTCGCTATGTAGCCATAAATTTCGTATTAAAGCTGAGCTATACTCCAAACAATAGTCGTTTACAGTTTTGAAGTTTTCGACCAGGAATTTTATTACATATTCAGTTAGACCTACAAACACATAAATGATTTGAAATATTCTTAAGTATAAAACCTAAGTGTCACCATCTGAAATCATAGCTTTTCGACAATCATATCGCAAACTCAGTTTCTGTAGAGTAGCAATGATCATATCACGTGTAACATCGTCAATTTGTGGTGTGGCTGGATGCGTTCCAAGCAAGACAGATATGAAAATATTTGGAATTACAGACTGGTGGATAATGTAGTCTCTACCGATTTTAATTGATGCTAGAGCGTTGACAAGTCGTGTTACTGATTGTTGAAGAACTTGCGGTGATTTGCAACCGCAATAGAAACTTGTGAATACAATTGAGTTTTTTTGAGACCCTGTGTTTTGGGCACAGTTATGGACGTTGAGGAGATCATGCCGGATGTATATTTTGATGACTTCTTCACGGAATATGTTTGAAGTTTTTGTTATTCTCTAAAAAGTTTCACCATTCTATTTATTTATTAAATTAAATATGGAATAATTAATACTTTACAATCAACTAAAATGCTTACCCAACGTAACGCTTGTAGTATCATTAATTTTATATCCAAATCACCAGTTTTTAAATCAGACTTTATTTTTTGAAAATCCAAACTGAATAGGGTATTTTGAGTGTTTTCTTCAGATTTCAGATCTATAACAATGGTTTTAAAATAATTTCTCCTTCGTTATCTAAGTCTAAATAGAAATTTAATTGAAAAATACCATTAATAACAAATTCATTGTTAGGTTTAATATCTTTTTGTGGACCAAATTCAAAATTCTGTTTCTCCGAATTCGGGATATTATCCAATGTTTTTGGTTTATTACAGAATAATTCCGGATATATTTTCTCACAGTTATTAAGGATAATATTGGTATCTTCTATTTCTCCTTTTATACTTGTTTGAAGAGCGTAAGTCAGTTCTGTTACTACTTCTGTGGAATTAAATTCGAAAAAATCAGACAATTAATTATAAGAAATTATTTGACATATATATATATACCCATCAACTTTTGATGTTCATTTTGTAAAGTAGTAAATTTATTTTTTAAAGTATCATAATCTACTTTGGAGTTATTTAAATTTTCTAATTTTGGACTACGTAAGTCGTCTTCATAATTATGTTTTTCTTTTTCCAATTTGACGCTTTCAATATTCGAGTCCTTAATTTCATCAACCTCACTAGAGGAAATATATTCTTGGTTACTAGACACCGATGTTGGACTTTCAATAATTATCACACAATTGTTCATTTGTCGAAGCGTTTCGGGACTTTTGATTGGAGTAATTACTTCTGATGCAATTTTCATGTTATGGTCTTCTTCAATTATAGCTTTTTCTCCCTTATTTTCGATTATGATTCGGTATGGTTGAGTTGTTGAGAAATTTTGTAGAATTACTTTTGGAGATTTTGTTGGGGAGTCAACGATGATTCCTTTATAGCCAAATTCTTTGCATTCTGCTTTGAACAGGTTCGCAGTTGATTTGAACTTATGATTCTCTAGAATCTAAATAATCAGAATTGTATTGGAAGCTCACTTGTAATTTAAATGATTTACCATTAAAATTGTACGAAGAAAAACTTGAAAATCATTGGAATTCCTAAATAAAATATAAATTATTACAAACACAGACGAAGGTTGTAAATTCTATGTCCATTTTAGTAATGGAGCGTTTAATTATTTGATTGTACTCACTCTTCCATCGGTTCATATTCCATGGTTGATACACTGTTGATGAATAGTGGAAAGACTGAATTTCGGATGGAACGATGTGGATCTGATGGTTGTCATAGTTAATATGGTGTTCCACTTGAGTAAAAACAAAAGTTTTGCGAATCGATATTGTTGTCTTAACCACTTGCCACTGTTTATACAGATTTCACTTGTTCCCTTATGTTATCGTCTCAGGTCGTACCAGTAGCAGGGTTAATGTGCCATTTGAATATCACGCAACACGCAAACCTTCCGGTTGCAAATATGTACCCAGTGCCACCATCTCGAATCGATTTTTAGCACTAAAATAACTTTTACATAGCTCTTAACTAAGGAACCTATTCTTGCGAAAATCTAACTTTAGGACTCGATTGTATATAATTATGCTGAGGGAGTATTCTGATAAAAGGATATATTTATAATTGTAATATGTTAAGCTTATTAATATCTAGAAGGTCATAACGGGCCATGGATAGCAGGACACATTCAATAAATACCTTTAACGACGCCAAATTAATAATGTACTTAATTAAAACCTTTTTAAGTATTGAAAATTAACTAATATTAAAATCCAAGTGGTTAGATTTTATGCTTTATTTATGGAAAAGAGTAAAAAAAAGTACTTACCTAACCTTAGGTACATATATATAATAAATAAATAACTTTATTTGTTAAAGACAGATCCGTCTCCCACATTTATTAAATTTGTATACAAAATTCCATTATATTTATACACTCCATAAGCTTTGTTAGTGACATAATTTAATTCTACAATATTTTCCTTAATCCAGTTCTGACCTGGCATCGAACTGGATCAATACATGCACCCCTATTTATTTTAGAGTGACTACTACCCTGTAGATGGGGTTATATGTATTTAAAAATACAATGAAATTAACAATATTTCAAAACTTATTAAATAATTACGCAACTATATATAATGTACCAGCATAATAATAATTTACTATTATATGTAATTACGTAACGTAATTAATATGAAATTTAATTGTCATTGATAGCGACGACCATATATACTAAAGCCGGATCCGTAATTTTATTTATAACAAAGTTACTAGTGTAAAATGTTGGTTAATACAATTATATTATATTTGGGTGCGTTAAATTTAATAACAAATTCGCAATCAACAAGTAAGCAATTTTCTGTTTCGAGATGTGCCCTCGTTAAATAAATTATATTTTAATAGATAATTCGTTAATCGATGGCTGCATTGTGCAACAAAAACAAATTACTATCCTGGGTGGCTTACAAGATTTATATGGGGATTACGATACTGATAACAATAATACAGATATTGGTCGATTAAAAGCTAAAAATAAATCCACTGCTACACGTATAAGGAACAAAGGCATCGGACGTAGAATTATTTTGATTAAACATTTATAAAAAACTTTTTGTGTTTCTGAAAATTCATTTTGATAATGTGTCGGTTGGGAATTAGTAATGCATATGTATGTTTTAAAAATGTATCATTTAGGTAATTAAATTTTATTTTTACATGTTTATGTTTTTTAATTTATAACAAATATAAATCAAAACGTTTCAAATTCAATATATCTCAAAACTAAATGTTGTAAGTTTGTAAATAAACATTTAATTATATCTACAACATACGTGTTCATATTATATAAAGTTTTTATAAAGTGTAACATATCGTTTGCTTGTGAAATAATATGTCTGAGTATAGATCAATTTTTAAATGTAATTTAGCTGTACGGTACACATTATGTATTTTTATTGCCTGAAAATTCGTTTAAACAATATATCTTTCCTAACATAAGTCTTTGGTTATTATGCTTTTATATATGGTTTTCTTTGTTACCTGAAAATCAATAATCCAGACAAACAATAGCGAGTTGTTTTCGGTGTCTGTGTTCAATCAATAATTCTCGTAATTACTTAATTATTATCTTGGCAAATTAAACACATTTGCTAATTTATTTTAATATAATTTATACCTTTAAAATAATTTTTCCTTTTAAGTAAATTAAATTCTAGTTTTCTTTATTGCACAATATTTTGTTTAACTATAAACTATGTGTCGACAGCTTTTAAAGCATTTATAATAAACTATAACTTATTCCAATTTGTCGAATATAATCTACATACATATCTGTTTAGAAAAGATGACTATATTTTGAAGATTGTGGAAGATATCAAATGTTGATGCTATTTTTCAATTTTCTTATGAAACATATTTCATAAAACTGTTCTTTAAGTAGGATGCATATAGTTAAAACTTATATGAGAAAACTTATATTGAATTTCCTGTTGATGACAATACATAGGCATTGTTTATTAAACGCTAATATACAAACTGTTACGAACCCAATCTTACTAATTTTCTATCTACGTTGAACTTATTACACTTTATAAAAGCAATAAAACATGCCACTTTTGTGACCTAAATAATAAATCTTCCATCCATCGACTGACAAATTTTCCATATCTCAATTGCGCCATCTATTTCCAGAACGAACTAAAATGTGCATTATCAAAATCGCTATTAATGCTATAAGTCATCATATATTAAGTCTTGAGTAAGTTTATTCAGTGAATATCTGCGCGCGTATATGAATTGAGTTTCTGAACTTTGAAATCATTTTATTTTATCTCCAAACATGAAGCCGGTCGCGTATTAAACGCGGCCCCGATCTACAGAATTAAATTTGAAAAGTTCGCTGCGCTCCCTACTTCTGCCAGCAGGATCCAGGATCTCATTCGCAAAGGAATTAGGGACTGGGTCCTGCAGCGAAGACAAGGACCACACACAACTCTCCTTTCGCGTAGTCTTTCATTCGTTGTGTAGTTTTGCTCAAAGAAACATCGTTTCTTAGGTTTTTCTTAAAGGTGCAAACTCAAACGCGATCACCACATATTTATGTTTTTGTGGCTTAATTAAAAGATGTGATCACTTAAGCTAGTTGGTGTATTATTTACTCATTTGTGATGAAGGATAGTTCGTGACGTCATACAGGTTATAAAACTATGTATTTTTATTTATACTATTTTATTCAGATTGCAAATACCAAAATATAAAGGTATAATAAGAACCTATTTTAGAGTTTGATAAAAAATCTCAAGTGTAATATGTTTTTCATACCTTTTTACTACACTCGGATCAACGTTCACTACCACCCTAGTTTAAAATTTAATTAAAAAGTTCCTCGTATAGTCTTTTTTTTAATTTTATATTTTCACCGTGAGAGTGCGTTTTTGATGATCTCTTTGACGGTTTTATTTGGTTAAAAAATTGAATTAATCGCCTACACAAAGTAGACTTTAACTTATTCGCATATATGTAGTTCAAATCTAACTAACTTTGTAAATATATAAAATGCATATGCATACACTGTATAGCAGTTCATTGGTATAAAGTGAAAATTATGTAGGTCAATAGATGTTTGATTCGTAATTCTATATAAAATCTACTAGACATCTTTCCAAACTATACTTATAGAATTCCAGATTTTCTCAAAATATATGTACATAATTTATTATATTATTTTTTAAAGCATAATTTTGTAAGAATATTATTTCATTTTATGTTTTACTATTTCTGTTTAATGAGTATTATTTGGTTGGTTTTATAAAGAAAAGAATCAATTGTTGCTTATGAATCAAAGCTGTTTATAAACCGTAATCTTTTATGTTCAAATTAGGAACTGGGTCTATGATGTATATTTCTGCCCGTTTCAATTCTCATAAAAGCAAGTTTAGACAAATAGTCAGTAGCGCATTAATCGTGTTTTGAGAGGCTTGGTAGTGTTTTTATTTGAAAATATAGCGACAAAAATACCGTAAAGTGTTTTGGTTCATAAGTGAGTTTGCTGTTCTGAATTAGTTCAATTTGTAAGTATTTAATAATATTAAAATCGGATTTATATGCATGTAGAGGTGTAAATATAAAAAAATTAGGAAAGATGGTAGGAATGAAAGCGGTGTATACACAAACGTGTGCATGTGTTAACCTAAAAGGAAAATGGTGTAGCTGGTATTTTATTCACGGCACATCTAAAAGTGATATGTCTGCGAAGTTTGTCGCATAAAATGTGACAAAATCGCACTGTGTGCCTCTATATATACATATATATATATATTATATATATATATAATATATATATATATATATATATTCATATATATATATATATATATATATATATATATATATATATATATATATATTCATATATATATATATATATATATATATATATATATATATTATCTATATATATATATATATATATATATATATATATTCATATATATATATATATATATATATATATATATATATATATATATATATATATAGGTATATAAAAACGGTGCAACCCCAATGTTATCTACGTGGTTGCGATAAAAAGTACACATAGCATAAGATATGAGCTTATATGTATATACATATATTGATTATGCGTCTATGTGTGCTTTGCTACTGAAGCTGATAGTGCGTAATTAAAATGTTTAGAAATCCATTGGATTTCCTCTTTTCGCAAAATGAATATTTGAAATTTTCCCAATTAGTGGTCCACAAAAGCGGGACTCCCCAGCCGTCGTAATTAAATGCAAAACATTGGTTACCTATATGTATTAAGCTACACTCCCCACACGGGCTTTTGTGGTTTTCTCGAAAGCTAATAATAATAATAATAAACGCTTCACAAACTTCACGTTCTGCAACAATTCCAATTGTATACTTAAATTTAACCTAATTTCCATAAACACTAGCATTAATATTCATAGAAACACAAAGGTGTCATTCAATCACACCTCCTTTAATTTCCATACAGCAATAATTAGCGAGCTCTGTTTATCTAATACCAAATCATGTATATTCATCATCCACATTGTTATTTTAAAAAGCATTTAAGAAGAGTCTTTATGAGACCTAAAAAATGCCTTCAGCACTCGTTATTACTTTCTTTTACGAAGTA
>JADQWA010001145.1:0-12093 GCA_018344505.1 Nebria ingens riversi
ATATTTTGACATTTAACATTTAATTTTAAGTTGAGGCTTGCAATGCTCTGTAAAATATTTGTATGCGCAATGGCGTACTTAATCAGCAATATACCATAGACACCCTAACATCTACATAGCGGGTGATCCTATTGTGGTCTTCTGCAGCTTCATCCTATAGAAATGAAGAAACTAAAGCTGGATTCATTTTTGCAGATTGCAAAATGTATCCAAGATCTCTATGGTGATATATTAGAAAATTTTGTTGTCGAGGCTATAACTTGGTATGAGATGTGGATACAGAGTCCATGCCAAGCTCAGATGTCAGAAGAAAATATAAAATACATTGATTTACTTGACAACTTTAAAGCATTTTATCTTGCCGTTTTTTAAGCAATAAAAATAGGTCTAACGCTTCCAGTTACCACTTGTTGTGCGGAAAGATCATTCAGCACTTTACGCAGGGTTAAAACATGGATAAGATTCTTAATGTCAGACGAACAACTCGCTGGCCTGTGCATGTTAAGTTTACATAGAAAGAGAGTAGGGGAGGATCCAAACCTTATCAATGCTGTGATCAACAAATTTGCTGAGCAACCACGGCGATTGCAACTACTTTTCAAGGCATAATATGCCAAATTATTCCAACAAACCTACCTAAACGTTACGAGAATACGACTTATTCAATAAATTAATATTTTTTCAGTATATATTTATTTTTTGTTTGTATACATAGCAATTATTTGTGGGTATGTGAATACTAGGTACATAGAGTATATATATATATATATATATATATATATATATATATATATATATATATATATATATATATATATATATATATATATATATATATATTATTGCCGGGCTAGCTTACCGTGGGTTTGGCTGTAAGCCTCTTATAAATATGTCGTTACTGGGCCGAGAATTAAATAAAAGAGCAACAAGAACATGTAATATAAATTTAATACAAAATGAAAAAGACTTAACTAGGCATTAATGCCAATACAATATAAAATAAATAAGACAAATAATAAAAACCAACGAAAAGGATACGGATACGTACTCAATACTGTTCCTGCAGACGTTCAGACTTAGGCTTGGTGTTCTGCCTGCGCCAGTCCCTTTGCAGGAACGCCCTCGCGTCTTCAGTACCAATATGGTAGCGTAACCGATCAAAAAACCAAAACCAATAACGGGAACAAGAAACGGAACGATAACGAGAAAAAACGATAATGCGGTGAAAGCGATTATATATATATATATATATATATATATATATATATATATATATATATATATATATATATATATATAAATATATATAATTCCTTTTTTTTAACGCGCACCCCCTTGAACCTCCCTAGCGGCGCCCATGATTGTGCATAATAATTGTGACTGGCAGGAATAGTTTCGCATTTTTTAGTACCAATAGACGACATTGACAAAAATGCCTCTAATGCTTTGAATAATAAATATTCTCATTAATCGTCTTGTGTAAGATATTTCATCAAATTTTTTAGACCATCATCTTGGTTGACTTAATGGCTCAACCGGCCTTAATTACTGATATAATATTCGCAGCATGCGAATATAAAAAAAAGTTATTCAAATGTAAAATATATTAGAAATAATACATATGTATGATGTGTGTATATATGTTTTTATATACTACAAAATTGATGTATTTAAATGCGCCTTCATTTTCTAATATATAAAACAATAATGTTATATGTTTATTCAAGCATATGGATAGATTTAAATTAGCGTTATTTAAATTCTCCTTTCAAAAATTATTTAGCTAATTGGGAAGGTTCATGTTGAAAATATGAATAAACATTTTAAATAAATTTAATTCTATTTTGAATCAATGATCCTAAAGGCATATACCGTAAAAATAAGGCCGTTTACACCGTAGAAGGGGCAATTGGAATTGTAAAGTGTTAGCGTATAAAAGGATTTGTTCTATTCGAAACTAATCACAGTTCGCCTTGTCTTCTGAGGTAAACAATACAGTTTTAATTAGTATAGTGTGTTAAATTTAATTTGTGGTATAGGCTACGGTACAACCAAGCAAACAGTGCAGTTTTGATGGAATTGTTTATATAATCAGTTTTTTAATAGTGTCAAAAATAATACTAGCGAAATTCTGAATTCGTCCTTACCATCGCAGAACATAAGAGCGAAAATAATGATTTTAATAAATTCAAAATTATTTATATTTGATTAAAAATTTACTTTAAAAAAAATATATTTTTTGATCGATTTTCATTATTTTATTGTAAATAATTTACAGAAATTTTAAGATTAAATGCACATTGTGTATATTATTCCTAAATTCATAAAACTTATAACTTCAACAAATTGTTACCATTGAAGTTCATTAAACCTCCAGTTATTGTTTCATTTTATATTAAATTAATTCATTATTATACAACCTGCTGAGTTCTGTATTTCTTAAACTTTATTTATTTATGAATACATTTTTTTGTTTATATTTATTATAAAATGAAACAATTAACATTGCAATATAAATATATACACGTAGTCTCATGTCCGATTGCACTAACATTAATTAATTTGATCGAGAAATATTTTAAATAAACAAATGTATTAAAACTAATATTAACGTAAATATTTGTTGGTATAACTGCCCATAGCTCATACAATAAAATAATAAAGA
Organism: Nebria ingens riversi; assembly: GCA_018344505.1. NCBI lineage: Eukaryota > Metazoa > Arthropoda > Insecta > Coleoptera > Carabidae > Nebria > Nebria ingens. Next base: position 2,666 of record JADQWA010001145.1, read on the forward strand.
TAAATCGCTAATTGTTTCATTGAAAATTAAAAGTAATTTGATTTACACCGCGTCTTTAAAATTCTATGAATATGGATATAATGTTTTATTTGCTAGTTAATGCTTTGAAAAGAATTACAAATATTTCCATTTGGTTTCATTTAGCTAGTAACCTTTACATACCATCACCACCATTCCATCATGTGTGACGACGATGTTGCCGCTTTGGTTGTCGATAATGGTTCCGGCATGTGTAAGGCCGGTTTTGCTGGAGACGATGCACCCAGAGCCGTTTTCCCTAGCATTGTGGGCCGTCCACGGTACCAGGTACATACATAAAATTATCTTATTCCAATTATTATTTCGTTATGAATACTTAAATTGTTGTGAAACTTATCTGCATATTAGTCGCGACTCACGTAATTATTACGATAAATATAATTATGCAAACTTAGCAATGATTGGCACGTGTAGATGTTTGTAAATAATTTTGACTTGTTTATACGCGCTAATGAGATTCTTAGCATGTAGTTATGGTTGTAGTTTTATTGCTTAGTGAAGATCAAGCATAAACGTAATTTAAAAGAATATTAATTAAAAGTATGGAGCATATCCAATTAACAAACTATGCGTCTTTATTATAATTATATTAAAATTGTGATAAAAAGGTCTCTTAGGGATTTTTTTTTAATGCAAATCGACGTGACTTAAATAATATCAAAAAAAACATCGGCCATGTGTTGGCCCTAAACTTTCTTTTACGTAGTCAGTATATTTTGATAGTATATAAATTAAAATATAAAATGTTTAAATTTAAAAGAAAATATTTTCATTCATTATGTCCAGTAAAATTGTAAAATTAGAGTATTGTCAGATTTCTAAAAAAACATATGTATTTTTAGATTTAAAATGTTCGATTCTATAGTAATATACAGAAAATATAATTATTCATTACACATTATTAAAAATTATTATGGCTGGACATTTTTTAGTTTTCAAATGAACTTTAAACCTTACAAAATATTTTCATATATTTTAAATTATTTACCTTACCTTTGTAACGTTCTTTCACTAAACTTATTTGTGACGCTGACAATAAATGTTAAATGTCAAAATATTTGAATATTTAAAACAATTGACATGCATAGTAGATGCGATTTATTATATATAATTTCCCATACCTACGTAACTATGTTCCTTACAATATATTTCTATAATTTGCAATGTTTTAAAAATGTATTATATATATTTTTTTAATTCCATTTTATTATTTTTATAAAATCAACTTCAAATTTCGGGCCGCATTGTAAAGTCAAGCGAGCCGCATATTTGACACCACTGTCGCATTGTATGAAATTAAATATAGTCTGTTATTTAGTTAAATAACGATAACTATTGTTTTTCATGTTTATTTCTGCCAATTATTTAAAAGTTTAATTTGTATTTTCAAAACATACTCTCAATAAAAATGTTTGCAGGGCATTATGGTAGGCATGGGCCAGAAAGATTCGTACGTCGGCGACGAAGCTCAGAGTAAACGAGGTATTCTGACTGTCAAGTATCCCATTGAACACGGAATTGTCACCAATTGGGACGATATGGAAAAGATCTGGCATCATACGTTCTACAACGAGTTACGTGTGGCACCTGAAGAACATCCTGTTCTTTTAACCGAAGCACCGCTGAATCCTAAAGCAAACCGAGAAAAGATGACGCAGATCATGTTTGAAACATTCAACACCCCTGCTATGTATGTTGCAATCCAAGCTGTTCTTTCACTGTATGCCAGTGGTAGAACCACCGGTATTGTACTGGATTCCGGAGATGGCGTGTCACATACTGTGCCTATTTATGAAGGTAAATCTAAATTGAATTGAAACCTTTTTTTAAATATTTTATTAGAATAGTTACTCATGAAAGCACTAAACGTAAACATTTTTACAGTCTCTACAAATCCAGTACTTTTACATTTTTATATTTAATAGGTTATGCGCTCCCCCATGCAATTTTACGGCTGGATCTGGCTGGTCGTGATCTGACAGATTATTTAATGAAGATTTTAACTGAACGAGGATATTCGTTTACTACAACTGCGGAACGTGAAATTGTCCGTGACATCAAAGAAAAATTATGCTACGTCGCTTTAGATTTTGAGCAAGAAATGTCAACGGCTGCCAATTCAAGCTCCTTAGAAAAATCGTACGAACTTCCCGATGGACAAGTAATGAAATACGCTTTTATTTGTGCTTTTGAGAACAATACGATTTCATGTTTTTTATACTCTTTAGAGCAGCAATATTGTATATATATTTTTATTATTTATTACTTATTTATGAATTCTCGCATGAATACGTTCAAACAAAACAAAAAAACACATGAAGGATCAGCAATTTTTTAAAACCAACTTTTCTAGATTAACTCGATTAATTCAAAATTCTATCACTATAACTTGAACTGCAGAATATTGAAAAATTATCTAATTATGACAAAAATATATATTATTATAGGTAATAACTATTGGAAACGAAAGATTCCGTTGTCCCGAATCACTGTTTCAACCGTCCTTCCTAGGAATGGAAGCAACGGGAATCCACGAAACAACATACAACTCCATCATGAAATGTGATGTGGACATTCGTAAAGATTTATACGCGAACACTGTGCTCTCTGGCGGTACCACCATGTACCCAGGTATTGCCGATCGTATGCAAAAGGAAATAACCGCACTTGCACCATCAACAATGAAAATCAAGATCATTGCTCCTCCTGAGCGAAAATACTCCGTATGGATTGGAGGAAGTATTCTGGCTAGTCTAACCACCTTCCAACAAATGTGGATTTCTAAATTGGAATATGATGAATCCGGTCCAGGAATCGTACACAGAAAATGTTTTTAATTTGATGGTGATAAAATTGTTGATTTGTTTTTAATAATTTATACGCACAATGTACATTCTATTTTTATTTATTTATAACAAGTGTTTGTTTTTGCATTTAAATAAACTTTTCTGTTTGACATTACATAATTATTTTTATTCTTGATTTGCACTAATGCTTAAGTCTTGACAGTCCGAGTTCGCGTTTGGTGTTAGTTGGAACGGCAGTTTCGCACTGCGCATGCTCCGTACAGTTCTGTATCGGTTCTGAGCTGTGTAGGAACAAACCTATAGGCAACTCAAGTATTATCTTCAGCTCGGCCAAGCTCTAGTCATAAATCACAAACGTTTTTGTCCCTAATAAAACGAGACCTCCAATAGAATAGAATTGTCTACAGTTTGAACTGTGATATACAGAAACGCAACTATAACATTTAATAGTTTAGTTATATATTAAATTCATATACTGTGGTACGATCGAATGAATTTTGTCGTTTTCTTTAGGCTTATCAATAAAAATGATATATGATTCTAACCGAAATTAAAATTTGCAATATAGCTAACCATTAGATATTGTGCTAAATATAATTTCCAAATTTGTCATTAGCCGTTGACTTATTTTTTAAAAAAATTACTGTGATATTCTGAGTAGGTATCTATTTAAAACGCCTAAATAGTTCGACGAAATAGAGTAACTGCATCTGAGTTTAGAACGAGAGTGGACTTCGTCATTCAACCGTAAAAATATTTTGTACAAAAGATCCGATATAAATACTCCCGCTATTTTATACGGTCGAATTCATGAAAAAAATGCATTACAACTTTACGAAGAAAAGTTACGTTTAAAAGTAATTCCGTGTTGTTTTTTTATTTTATTTATTAGTCTGTACTATATTTAGTAGCAATCAAAGAAACAATCAAACCAATAATGACGTAATAATCATTGTATGATATCTTTATTTATATTTTGGGTATTACAAAAATGGGCAACACTCATTTTGCCTCGCGGTCAAGATTGTAAATCATTTTCTCCGATTTTGACTACTCCTTTTGTCCCAACGAAAACAGGTAAGAAAGCCCCATTAAACTGATTTTTGAAGATATTTAAAACTTTCACCATATTATTTAGTTTGAACTTTCGATAATAGATAACTCTGGCACTAATCTACAATGTCAATGACAAATCATATTTCTTACTCTTTCTATTGGGTTGCTCGTGTCTAAGAAGCATACCGTTTATCAGTAAAAGTTCATTTTATTAGAGTGACTGGGTATATAAGAATGTATGTAGACAATCGAAGCGCGATTGCCATTCGTTTGCAAAACATTCAAACCAACTGCATTGCGTTATATGGATCGCGCGGCTCATATTTACTTACGAGGGTGGTCTGCAAAGTTTCCGACCTCAACATGAAGATAGCAGCACTCGTAAATAAAAGCTAGGGAATTTCGTTGTTCATCTGTTGACAGTTACTCACCAAAGTTTCAGCCATTTTGGACGCGCAGTTGTTATGAAACAGTCGTTTGAGTGAGTTGATGTGAGTGTTTTTATGAAAATGGACAAAATCGAGTATCGAGCTGTCATCAAATATTTGTTTTTGAAAGGCAATACGCCTACGCAAATCAAAGATGAGTTGGATTCTGTGTATGGGGACTCTACACCATCATTTACCACAGTGAAATTTTGGGCAGCTGAATTTAAACGTGGCCGTAAGAGCTTGGGAGACGATGAACGTTCGGGACGTCCAAAAACTGCAACTACCGACAAAAACGAAATGGTGCTAGACGACCGCCGAATTATAGTGAGAGAGATAGCAGAGGTTATGAACATGTCAAAAGAACGTGTTTGTCACATATTAAATCAACATTTAGACATGAGAAAGCTGTCCGCGCGTTGGATGCCGCGTTTGCTCACGCATACTCTTTAAATCTAGAGGACCACATAAGATAATTGCACCCCGTATTTTTTATGTTATTTGTTAATAAATTCTGCGTATTTTATTCCGCGGCAGCATATGTCTATTTTGTATAGAAACATTTATAAAAAAATTCAAACTTTTCGCGGGCTAATAGAACGATTTAATGCAATATAATTGCAACTATATTTACTGTTGCATTTCGTGAATCGCTAAAAATAATTACTTATCAATATGTTTATGACATTTCTAAATATTCACTGCGTGTTTTATTCCACGGCAATATATGTTAGATTATTTGTTAGTTTTTCTACAAGTATTAAAATAAAACTCAGTTGGTGAACGAATAGTACTTTATCAATTTTATTACTGTTATCATTGGTGGCCACATTCGAAGTGCCACCTCAGAATAATGTAAACCCAATAATCACTTTCAAAACAATAATATTTAAGATGCAATAACAAATAAGTAAGTCTCAATCTGAACTTAACTGAAATATTCAATAATTATCAAAAGAATATATTGGATGCTTTAAGAATATTTATTTTAGATCCAAGGGCAATTGAATATTTGCGAAAAAGAAAAATGTTACTTTTTATTATTTACTGGTATGGATAAAGACCTTCATATTGAAGAAATTAATAGAGACGTACATACAATAATGGGAGAACATATATTGCCAAAATAATTTTTTTTTAATCTAGAGTGTGTCCTACTAGAAATTGTACGTGGAAATAGAGAGCGAAAACAGTTATGCGTAGATCCTCCATATATTAAAGAGTCAATAGAAGAACGAAAGAAAAGAATAAAACACAAGAAAAATCAATAAGGGTGTAAATGTGGTCACTTTTATAATCATCATTAATTTTAAATATTATTACTACCCTATTAGTGTGTATAAACATTCCTTCTGCCAGTAATTCAGATTATATGTACCTACTAGTCAGGGCGCTATAATCCACTGTGGTGGCCCTATGCTATTGACAACTAAAGCTATCAGATACGCAGTCTGGTAGCAAAAAAAATAACTATTGAATGAAGGCAGGTAGTGGTGTGATTGTACTGTAAAGCATACGGATTATACCACACTTTATTTGTTACTTTTCATATTAAAATGAAAGTACTTATTAAATGAGGAAAAACTAATATTACATGTTGCGTGTATGGATGTAACTCACGAATGTGCCGTGAACGTCGTTTAAGTTTTCATATATTCCCGAAAATTGGTCAACTAAATGTCACAATAACCTCACATGCCGGTGTGCTGTTCAAAAGGGATCGACGTAAAGCTTGGGAATACTTTCTCAGATCAGGAAATGATATATCTCAGTACATGAGAGATTGTTCTCGTCATTTTACAAATAAAGATTGTTTTACCGGGTTTATAATTTTGTATGCGAAAGCAACTTAACACATTTCAGAAAACACGTAAAATAATATTTGGATAGGTGTCACCCTTAAATTAGCAAATAACCCGTTCTGTTAGAAGATACGAACAATGATTGTTAACCCTTAATATTTAGGCAGTCAAAAAGAATAGATTTGAAATGCAAGATAATATTTAGTAGCTACTGGATAAGTTCTTATTTGCGGACTCGCGTTCTTATCATTATTTATTCTTGCCCATGTTGATGTAATTTACATCCTAAACGGTTATTTAATAATTACTTTTAATGCTTATACTAATCAAGTCTACAGGATACTCTGCTCTTTTGTTCTTTGCCTCTTAGGAAACTAAGCAACATATAAAATAAAGGAGGCTCAATAATAACTTTGTAACATAAAACTTCGGTTTAAATAAATCTATATTAAAACATTGTAGTTCGCCTGTTTCATCGAAAATACCCAATAGGTTATGGGCCCAGATGCGCAATGTAATAAAGTGTATTTGTAAGAAATTAAAAACGGCAAGATTCTACGTTTTATTTGAAGAAAACTCCAAGAAACTGATCTCAAGGTTATCCCGTCACCCAGCGGATCCAACCACAATGGAAGGAACTAGGATAATCAACGTCGGGCTTCTTGAAGGAAAATCGAACTGGAGCACATGGAAGTACAAAATAAATATTTACCTGCGAGGCATCTCCGGAGCACTGGATGTAGTTGAAGGCAGGATAGTCGCACCCAGTCCGCTTGCGGAAAATGCAACCGCTGACGAAAGAGCGGTGCATAAAACCGCACTAGACGCATTTAACAAAACAGACAGCAATATTTTGCTTGTTTTAACAGCAAATATGTCTGAAGAAACATTACAGAAAATCATGCGTTTCACAATAAGCCGGGAAGTGTGGGTAGAACTACACAAAATATTTGACGGCGTGTCTGAGGACAAAATTTATAATCTTTGTCTACAATTTTTCAGTTTCAAAAGAAATCCTGACAATGATATAGCAAGCGAATTAAAACAGGAAATGACAAAAGATTCTGAAACAAATACAGAAATGCCAGACCTGTTTTTAATATGTAAAATTCTAGGAACCCTGCCCGATGAATCCTTTTCCTTTAAATCAAGTTGGTTGCTGATGTCTAAAAGTGAACGCACAGTTGATAACTTAACGAATCAACTATGCGCTTATGAAAGGGCTTTGAAGAACAAAGCAGCTGAACCCACCGAAAAGGAAGCACTTGCCCTGGACTCTAAAAGGCCACCTCAGCAAGGAACTTCAACTGACTCAAAGAAGAAGAAAAGAATAATCTGCAACTACTGTAATAAACCGAACCATTACATCAAAGTGTGCAGAAAGTGGATTGCTGATGGCAGGCCGCCGAAATCGAGTAACACGCAGCGGGACACAAATATGATTCTTGCTGCAGTCACCTCGGTTGTGACAAATACTGAAGTCACTGAATGCAGCTGTGATGATTGGTATGTAGACAATGGCGCGACAAGTCATATTCTAAATGATCGTGACTATTTCAAAACTCTCCAGCCATTCTCGACAGCGCATTCAGTGACCACCGCAAATGGCGACAAAATAGCAGCAATCGGAAAAGGAACAGTAGATATCGAAGCAGCATTCGAAGGAACATGGCACAAGATCACATTAGCAGATGTATGGTGCGTACCCGGAATCCAGAAGAATCTGTTCTCTGTTCTCGCAGCGCAAGACAAGCACTCCAGAAGTAAGTTCATCTCAACTACAGAAGTTTGCAACTTCCGAGTCAATGAAGAGGTGAAACTAGTCGGAATTCGCGAACGATATGGAGGACTCTTCAAACTGGCCGTGAGATGCGTAAAACCCAAGTCAAACGAAGTCAACACTACAGGTAAAGAAAATCTCTTACAGCTATACCACGAAAGATTCGGACATCAGAACAAGCGCCATGTGAAGTCTCTGCTGAGCCGGGAACTGAACATCAACGTAGAAATGGACAGCGAGCTGTGTGAAGGCTGCATTTATGGCAAAGCTCATCGCTTACCTTTCGGAACGAGAACGCGGACAACGAAACCAGGAGAGCGCATTCAAACGGACGTCTGTGGTCCGTTTCAAGAGTCAATGACTGGTTATCGGTATTTCGTGCTTTTCAAGGATGATTGTACGAAGTTCAGGACTATCTACTTCATGAAAGAAAAATCTGAAGTTGCAGAGAAACTAGATCAATTCGTAGCTGAGGCGAAAACTACAGGGAACAACATCAAGGAACTGCTGAGTGACAATGGACGTGAATTCGACAACAAGGAGGTCAAGATAATTCTTCATAAGGAAGGAATTAATCAACGACTCACGATGCCGTACACTCCAGAGCAGAATGGATCCAGTGAAAGAGAAAATCGCACGGTAGTAGAAACTGCTAGAGCGATAATGCATGCGCACGGAAACATTCCACAGAAACTTTGAGCCGAGATGATACGGACGGCAAACTACATTCTCAACCGGCCAGGACCTTCCAATGCACCAGTAATATCACCATATGAATTGTGGTACAGGCAAGAAACCAGGAATGAAACATCATTGGCTCAACTTGCTATGTTCATGTTCCAAAGCAACAGAGGAAGAAAATGGATCGAAAGGTAATTAAAGGAATTCTCATCGGCTACGATCACGACGTCGGATACAGGATTTACTGTGAGGAAGAAAGCAAACTCATCCAATTGGGGGGATGTCATCTTCAAAGAGGAAACGCTAACTAGGAAGGAAGGTGTTATTATTCCAGGAAAGATCAAGGTAACTGCGATGTTTCTGATGAAGATGATAAATTAAGGGATCTTGATGACGAAACTAAGGATAAAGAAGCCATAGGAACTCCTACAGCTGATGGTGAGGAAAATGTTGGAGGAAATTTTGCAACGTTTGCGTAACCGGACGTCTCTCAAAGCTCCACCAAAATTTCAAGATTACGCGATGCACCTTTCGACCACCCCAGAAGAACCGGAAACCTACAGCGAAGCCATGAAGTCAGATCAACAAGATCACTGGAAGAAAACCATAATTCGTGAAATGACGGCTCTCCAAGAAAACAAAACTTGGGAGTGAGTGGAATTACCTAAAGCAAAAAGCCATTTCAAGCAAATGGGTCAACAGAGTAAAAATAAACGTCGATGGATCGATTGATAAATTCAAGACCCGATTAGTGATAAAGGGACATTCATAGCGAAGAGGAGTTGACTACGATCAAACCTTCAGCCCAGTGGCCAGAACATCAACCATTCGAACG
>JADQWA010001148.1:0-25223 GCA_018344505.1 Nebria ingens riversi
TTTTTCATATTCTCGTTTGTAGCCATTATCCAAAATTTAAACTTTTTCACGACATTCGTATATATTATCTTCATTCAATTCTCTCCTCACAAACTTCTTTTTCTGTATTCAGACTCATCAAGTTCCTCATAACACTCTTCTATTCCGCTTCTTCACAATTTTTCTTTCGCGCAACTCATTCTTAATCATATTTATCCAATTATTCCGAGGACGACCCCGCATTCGCACACCATTCATCTCGCCCAAGTAAGTCTTCCTCGACAAACTTTCAGTCGACATTCTCTCAACATGACCATATCATCTCATCTGGCTTTCACCTATTCTTCGTACAACGTTTTTTTGCAATATCGCAATGCTCATACACCCATGTATTTCTCTTCCTATCTCTCTTAAATACACCACAAATACCTCTTAAAATGTTTATTTCTGTAGCAGTCACCAGTCACACGATTTTTATGCTTTGTTTGCCAAATCTAACATTTACTCGCATATATCGAACATGGCGCAGGTACACCATTGTAATCCCTATGATCTTACAACCAGCAGACACTCATCTCTCAAAAATATTTTCCATCACTGGAGAATAAACAACCTAAATAAACATCCCGGTGAACCAAACGTGGGATTCAATTTTTAACCAATATCCATGGGCCAATAATGGGACTACTATTGAATATGCTGTAGCGCGACAACCCAATTATCGACCAATATTGCACCAAATGTGGATTAGTCATATTGGTAAAATGTGGGGCCAAAATGCGGGCATAGGAACAGCCAATAATTGAGAATCTACGAAAGCAATTCCGACCAAAGCCGTGGCTCAAATATTGACAATAATGGGGCATTGTATTTGCTTATCATATCTACCTTACCGACAGATGTATTAACTGAATATGCCATGTGCAATACGTGCTTCGTGAATTTTAATATATCGAAGCTATTCATATAAACTATAATATATAATTTTATGTTATAAATAAAAATGTTCATTAATGTATTAGTATGTCGTGTTATCATGGTTTATTAATTAGTCGATAATAATGTAAATGGTCAAATGGTAAGGTGTTGATTCACGATTGAAGATAGATTTTGATCTAACGATATTGGCCAATTAAAGAACCAAAAATGCGGACGTAAAGACACCCAATAATTGACCAAGCAGAGTCAATTTCGTTGCCTAATTATTGGTCATTTCTGATACAGTATGGTTCACTAAGATGTTATATTTTGAATAAAAAATGCGAAATTTTATACTGGCATTAAATGAAACATAAAACATACATTGCAATTTTTAATGAATTTAACTCATAATCATCACATATTTACACTTTTAAATCTTATTGATTATAGCAAATTAAAACTCGTAATAAAATTTAAATCTGACGACACAAGCATGGTTGTTTCTGCATTGTTTTTACTTTCTTATACGAATGTATATAAGGAAGTATTACAATCATGAAAATATTTGAATTCGAGATTTTAATGGAAGTACACATTTTAACCTTTCCTGAGTGAAAGGTGACTATTTTCGGAATGACGTGTGTGTATATCTTTGTGTGAACGCTCTAGAACCAAAACAGTTTTCGAAAAGAATACCCAAACCGCAAATGCAGTTTACGCCGTCACTTTAGCGGTTTAATATCTCCCAAACGGCTGCATTTACAGTAAAAATAGTTATATTAAAGATTTCACACAACTTTGCTTTAATAAATTACTTTAAAAAGTGTACTAGTTACAAGAAAATTGTTATTGAAATTCTTACTTTTCTTATTTATATTGCCATATAATTACGTAGGTATGGGAAATTATATTTTAATAAATCGTATCAACTATGGCTTAAAACTACGTAACAGGAAAACGAAAGACTCAAATCATTTGGGATTTAACATCTGTCACAAATAGATTTAGTGCTTCAAAGGTTAGGAAAATATTAAACATATTACCTACATATATATAAATATTTTGTGAGGTTTTTAATTTATACGAAAACTAAACACGTTCAATCATAATAATTGCTCAATACCTATAGCATAATTATAGTTTCTAACTACTACGTATAAGAAAGTATAGTGCATAAATAATACTTTTGCAGCAATAGCTAAGAACGTTTTTGATCAGTATTGATTATAATTCAGTTTTTTTTTTCATCAGTTGTCCAATCCTTCTATTTTCTTTTTGGTCCTTTGATACAAATATGGTTTAAACACTTTTTCGTTGCGTTTCTGCTCATGTTGTTATTCAATTATGCGCGTTTGGCAACTTTAATCTTTTTTGGTCTTTAATCAGTTTATTTTTACAGCATTTTCTAATTACAATAAAAACACTTTTGTAAACAGTTGTGTGTGTGCCTGCCTGTGCATTATCATATATATAATTCATAGCAACGGCAATAAGAAAATAGGCTTAAATATATTTATATCACATAGCAAATATTATTATATATTTTTTTAAATTACATGCTTACAAATTATTGATTTTTATATTTTTGATATTATGTATATAATATTAAAGATATTTAGTGGTAGTTGATATTTTATTATTTTAAAATAATTTTCTTAATTTTTTAAAATATATTGTGTCTATATTATTTGTTGTAAAATACATAAATATGTTATACTGCTTCACTAATTTATTTATTATTTACATGACTTTAGTTTTAGATACTTTTTGTCGAAAAAAACTTGTTAAACAACTAATTTTGAATCATAATTAAATTGCAAGATCAATTTCGTAAACTGTTATATTTCAACAGCTGATAGTAATTTAGAAGTAGAATTAATTTTTCCACTACGCATCCAGTTTGGGAAAAACTACGTGGCAGATATACATATAATCTATTTGTTTATAAATTTTCTAAGCTTATATATCAGTAACAAAAGCGAAAATACCGGACATTATTCAAATAACCTTAACTGTAATTTGGTATGAGTAGTAATAAATAGACAAAAGACAGGGCGTCAGGTTAGAAGAGGGAACATTCTCTATAGCAGTGCACACTGCACACAATAATAATAGTAATGTATTCTAAAAATGTGTGAGTTGTGCTGGTTGTCTACTATACAAACATCCTTGTTTCGTCACCAGAATGTATTTAAAAGCAATAAAATTATACAAATACTTTTATTATAATGTATTCTCCGTTATAAAAACTAACAGTAGGAAACGGGTAGTAATATATACATAATCGAGAATTATGATAATGTTAATAACAAAACAAAATTTAAATTACGTTATTTAGAGAGCACAGCCTCTCCCAGTTCCCATCTGTAAACGCACATGCTAGGAACCAGTAGAAATACCACTGATCATAACTTGTGAAAACAAAAGGCAACTATATTATAATCAAATCGTTACCAAATCTGAGTATAAACTCGGTTTAAGCAACTTAATTTATAATAGTGCTAATGTCTAAAATACTATTTAGGTGGTTTCAAAAATATACTCATTTTGAATGGGTTTATTTCCATGTAGGTACACATTCGAACATAGGTCTTGTCCCTTTTTAACCACCTAAAGTCTCGCAACCAGCATTGCATGATTTTAATGCAAGTTATGCAGCACGTGCAAAATCAGTTAAATTGCGTAGGTGAATCCATATCATTCGCTTATTATGGTAGGGTGGATTAAAATCATGCAATGCTGGTTGCGAGACTTTAGGTGGCTATAAAGGGACAAGACTTATGTTCGAAGGTGTACATCACCTTTGTTAATAATTTTATTTGGTTTAACTTAACATAAACTGAGTCTATCTTAAGTTTAGCAAGACTATGAATACGGCAGGTAGTTTAAAATTCGCAAAATATATACACAAAGTACAGCATAAAAGTTATGAAAACATTCATTTTCATAACGCTAAAGGCAATGGCCCAAAAATTCGTAATCTAGGTATATTTGAGAGAATTTTTTTAATGTAACGCGACCGGTATACAACTTTTATTCATTTGTTAAAACTGTTGCATTATGCTTGTTTTACATTAAAGGTGATTTTTATTTAGCTAACCACAGGTCTGTTTGTTTGTCATACAACATACATTTTGCCTCGTGGTTACTTAGTTACTCATACTTAGTTTTGACAAAGTATAATTATTAGTATAATCATGCAAACCTAGCAATGATTAGCGCGTGTAGAATTTTGCCATTATGACTTGTTATAGTGGGTTTATAGACGAACTTTTAACCACTTTCAACTATCAAGTAACCACTAACCATTCTGATTTAACCTAAAAAAAAATGTTGAGCTATAGGTTAATTAACGTAGCTGTTTATATACGCCCCACTAACCATTTACAAGTTACCATTAACGTAGAAAGTTGGCCAACTCTCAACTTTGTAATGGTTACCTTAAATAAAACTTGCATTCTGCACATGCGTCAGATATAGTTCTCATTTTAGCAGTTATATTGACAAACAAAATAAATATTAGAAAATAATATATTGAAAAATGGTTAGAAAAAGAAGTATCCTAGTCCAAAAAAGTTAAATATCAGAAAAACAGTACATGTAATACACAAGAACACACGTTCAAAAAGAATAACCTCAAAAATAAACAGCTGGCAAACGTTTTTTAATCTAAAAACGGCACGGTACACCGGTAATATTTAAATGTAGTATGATTATGTGATCATACACCGATTAATGTATGCAATAAGTATGAATAATCACTGGTATATACGTATAAACAACTCAAAAAGACTTATTAGCACTAATTTCCAGCGCTTATCATAGCTAAGTTTACATAATAATGCTAATAATTATCGTAAATATGAAAACGAGGTATGTCACAATTCAGTGCTTGCGTAGAGAAATAACATAAATTCTGGTTGACCTTAAAATGATTTTAGCCAGCTGAACGAACAGTCGTAAATTTAGCGTATATTTGTTTAGTTATTATTTAGTTTTATAAGATTTATTTGAATTTGATGTTCATATTTTCCTGTTTAATGCTTAGTCTTCACTGACCCAAGTCAAATTAGCACAGCCGGTCTTTAGGGAAGAAATACTCAGCTCCACATCGTAAATAAATGAATATTATGCTGCTCTCTCTTGATTTTTAAACTATGTAAGTAGAAACTGTTATTGCTTGTAGAGATTGGTAAATATATTTTGGGTAAAATGAAATATTATTTGAAATTTATTAAAATGTTCCATTCTATAATGTTGTAACAAGTTAAGGTAGTTGGGGCGATTATTAAAACCATTAAATGTCAATGAAATTCACAGAATAAGAAATAGAAGCATACTATTTTTCACACTTTTGACAATGCGGTAGGTATAGGCAATACTTTTCTTATATGGTGAAAACTGCTCAGCGTTGTTACTATTCTCACTTATAACTAAAGTTGGTATACGAACATTATAGCACGTATCGTACCATAAAAATATTACAGTATATATGTATATCGTGAGTCGGTATGCCATGTAGTGTTGGCCAGTAGTTCTCAACCATTTGATGTAGAAATATTTGATTAGTGAAAATGTATGTTATTGTCAGCATAATTTGGGAAAATCCCTTATCGAAGATGATTTGAAGGACCAGGTCATTGAATGAGCATATAATAATAATATTTCATTTGTTTTGGTAATGCTGACAATTTTAGTTTTGTGTTTATCTGAGGTTGTAAATCTTTAGGTAAGTTCCGTAATATATACATGTATTTACCATCCTATAAGCTAAACGAAGATAGAAATATTATTTCAGTCTTCATCCTTCACATTGCTTCTTATGGAGTAAATTTGGCAACACGGTTCCTCATAAGACTCCCCACTTGCAAAAAGTTTGAAAAAAAAGTATAGTATGCGCATTTAAAAAAACTACAATAAATTTCACCACACCAAACGTGAGATAATTTAATCTAAAGTTGTGGATTTTAACATGCCCAAAGGTCTGATAACTACTATTATTACTAAATATTTGGATTTTTGTGTCGTTTTTTTCATGTAATCGGTTCAAAAACTTTATTTTCTTCTGGAATAAAATGCTAGATATTAATAAAATTTATTTTGCTCAGTTTTACCACATGATGTATGCGTAAAAAATGCTAAATATAGAGTTTGTGACTGGCCTACAAATCACTTGGGAATACACATTTGGCAACGTCGCTTCTAGCGGTAATTATGAGTACTTCAAAAATAAAAAAGATTTTGCAAACAGCAATAACGTTGTAAGTGATTGTAATTTTCATCTATGACAAAAAGATTGCGGGGTCGTGACGTATAAGATAAACAAATAATGGATTCAATGGTACTTCTAATAGTACCTAATTCCGTCGCTAGATAGCGAATTGTTAATTTCGTTTGCAAAAACTTATATGGTAGTAAAATTACGCACTACTTGATATGTATGTATAATAAACAATATTTTTTAACTAATAATATTACAACATTAAAAACATAAATGCTAAATTATAAAAAGGTTCGTCAAGTACTGAAAAGCTATCAATTATTTACCAGTACGTCAAAGATAAAATGCGCATACACTTTTAATCCTTAATGGACTGTTAGATAGATGACGAATTTTTCTGCAACCAGGCATAAAAATAGGGTTGATATCAATATTCATTAAATGTAATGTAAACCTATACATGGCAATTAGAATGTAATATAATACGTATTTATTAGATAGCTTCACTTTTAAACCGTATCGTTTATTAGTTATTAGTAATTAAAATATCATAACCTTCAAAATGCGCGTGAAAAAGTATTTGGTCTTATCTATTAATATTCTTAAAAATTATAGTTCATTTGAAATCATTAAGATGAACAACAAAATAGCATTCACGACGGAACGAACTATCACAAGCGGTTACTTCTCAAAATGTTACCAACGCATAGTAACGAAGTATCGCCAACCGTATGTTGTAAAAAACCACTAAATAATTTCTTTCTGACGTCATTCATAGAGATGCTAACATAAAACTTTTAAAAATCCCATTTTTAAATATGCAACATTTTTAACAAGAAACTTTCATTTAAAAAAATTGTTTAGAGGTATCAACCCTATTGTTACCGTGTTTCACCATCTGGAAACTGCATTAAAAAAAACTATAAAGCAGAGTGGAGCTGAGTAAGCACAGATTACACGAAAAATATCTACATTTCTTTCTGCAAGTACTGAATTCGAAATTCAATTTAATTGCATTTTTTTTTAATAACCGTATACATATTCGCGAGTTACTAACATGCGTCATGTCCATGACTATTAAAATAAACTAAATTTGTTTTTTTTTTGTTCGTTGCGAAAATTCGTTTTTAGTTAGTATGTTATTAATTTTCAATAAAATATGGTTAATATAGGCATGTTCTTTCCACCCAACGATCATGGATCTGACCGTTCTTGATTCTTGTTTTTCATTATATTTCCTTCGAAATTCCCACTCCACAATGTGTGATCGGTTTACTCCTTACCCCTTCACCGTTCTGTATCGATAATTTGAAACGATCGTTGCGATCAGAATAAAATTGTCACGATTTTTTAGATACCTTGATCTGTGGTGAAAAGAACACACCTTATGTAATTACGAAGTAACTATTCATTATAAAAATCGCCTAAACTTTTTTCGTATAGAAAGTAATACAAATTTCAACTAATGCCCAGTTGCGCCGCTAGTACTTAATTTTAAGCGGACCGTAAAATGTGTTATATATTAGCAATATAAACAAATAAGAGTAAATTCTCTTGTATGCTGTAGACATTGATCAAATATGTTCATTTTAAATTATATATATATATATATATATATATATATATATATATATATATATATATATATATATATATATATATACATATATATATATATATATATATATATATATATATATATATATATATATATATATATATGTTTAGCTGTAAAAAATTTAAATTACGTTAGCGTTAAGTATAAGCGGCACAACTGGCAGTAACTGTTTTGATATTTGCATATTCGTTAGTTTCTAGTATTATAACCTCAACACTAAATAATGAGATTTAATATGAAATAAATGCTTTATAGTAGCGTATTTGCAACAAATTGATAGCTTACACAATTCTCTGAATTGGTACTATTCCAATTTCTAAATACTAATTCAAGTATCTAGCCACAAAAAAAGTATGTAAAACAAGTTTTAGGTATATTCAAAATTACGTCACAACAAAAAGTAAATAAAACGATTTCAATTAGCCTCGATTTCCGCAATCACAATATTAGTTTAATAAATTACTAGAAAGATAGAGTTAAGTTTCTATGACAGAAACGTTTTGCAAAGGAAAGTTTCCTCGGGCCCATCAATAGCAATAAACAACAATTCTTTGCTAAAGTAATACAACTTTACAACATAATCACCATTCATTCGATTTGGCTCTGTAATCGTGTGTACTTGTTTATCGTGTTTCTTTTGCTGTGAGTTTTTCAATCAGCTCTTGAAGCGGTGCTAGTTCCCTTCGATCAATTAAATTAAATTCCTGTAAAAAAACAAATACATTCATTTTATAACAATTTTTACGACTGTAAACGGCAAACTAACGTAGACTAAATGTAGAGAAAACATGAAAAATATCCATATTTTAATATCAAATCCGACATAGCATTTAAAACTAAAAACGATTTTTATTTAGTGGTAACAAATCAAATACAAACTAGTAACGCTGTATAATGCATCATTGGGTGTTATGATGTCGATGTGGCGACAAAAACACAACTAATCTGTCACTAAGTCGGGTCATGCATGCATTTTTAAAATTGTTTTTTATGCAAAACATACGTTATTGTGAGGCGATTGTAGTTAGTTGGATTTCATACATATTTATATTACTTACGAAATAATTAAAAACATTTCCCGCGAAATGACGTCAGCGGATGGCAATAGGGTTGATACCTCAATTTTTAAAATAAAAATTATGATAATTCAAGATTTGACAAATGTGAAAAATACAACGGATGCCGCTGGGAATCGAACCCAGAGCCTCCAGATATACGCTCTGTTGCTCTACCGTTGAGCTACGTCATCCACAACGAACATCCGATGTTGCGTATTTCACACTTGTCAAAGGGGGTGTGTGACCTATGTGCTTCCTAATTAAGTCTTAGACGGCAGTTACGCTATTGACATAGACTCGTGGAATATTGGTCACCACTTGGTTCCATAATTGTGGAACTGCTACTGATGACAACGAATAGTAAATGTATTTAGATAAGTAATACTTATCAATATTTTAATAATTCAAGATTTGACAAATGTAAAAAATACAACGGATGCCGCTGGGTTCGATTCCCAGCGGCATCCGTTGTATTTTTCACATTTGTCAAATCTTGAATTATTAAAATATTGATAAGTATTACTTATCTAAATACATTTACTATTCGTTGTCATAAAAATTATGGAAGGTTCTTATAATATAAGACTCTTAGTCTAAATTTTATTGTTAAAAACGTTTATATATATAAAGATATGAATTCTTAAAGTTGCGTATTGGCAGCTCATGACGTCAGAAAGAGCGGGTGTCTAGTCTTTTTCACAACATACGGTTGGCGACACTTTATCACTATGTGGTGGGGGCACCGCTTGGACAAGTGACAGTTGGAGTCAGTTTGTTTTAACGTTATTGTTAATTTCGAGGTTAATTTGTTGTTCATCTAAATCTCATTTTATTTATTTGCACCAAGTGGTTATCGTTGGGTTATTTTGTTATCCTTTTCATTTTGAAAAGATACGTTTCGTATCAGATACCAAATTCAGTCTTTTTTAAGACTACTTTAATTCCAAAGTTTCTAAACTAACGTTCGTATAATTGACAACAAATTGGTTTTCTATTATTGGTACCATTGTATGCTGATTTTCTAGCACGAACATTGGCCCGCGTTGGTATAGGGGGGATAAGAAATACCCACTCTTTCTGACATCACATATATTTTGAAAATAGCGATATTTCAATTGCTAATAATTAATTAACGATATGGTTTCAGAGTGAACCAATGCAATAAATACGTATTATATTACAATATAATTGTCATGTATAGGTTTATATTGCATTTAAGAACTATAGGTATCAACCCTATTTCATGTTTTCTCAATATTTGTTATAAATGGTAACATTGCATGTTGACAATTACTCTCAACGATCTGTCATTGCGAATTCTATAAGCTGGCAGTTACAGATTTTATGTTTTAATTTGTTTAATTTAATCATTTTTAAATTGACTAATTGAAAACCAAATATCTATACGTAAAGCCTATGTCACATCAACATGATTCTGTACGATGTATCATGAAACGTGTTTTGTGTGACGAAAATAGAAGCGCCGCTATTTCCATCGTACAGAATCATACCAAACACTTGTTGCTGGTTTCCCGATGATCGGTGTGACGTTTTATATTGTTTGAGTGTTTGTTGTATATTTGTTTCTTTAGCAAAACAAAAATATCTTCGTAAAATTATTTTTCTAAGCGGTATTTCAAAATGAGATATTTAAAATGCTGCGTTAAAAGTAGTGTGAAGTTGTGTCTAGTACAGAATAATCAGAAGAATACAACAGTTTCATATGATTTGTGTTGGACCAGTGTGACACCAGTTGTACACATTTCGTAATACAAAATACGTTTCAAGATACATCGAACGGAATCATGTTGATGTGACATAGGCATAAGTTTAAAATATAATGGTAGACATAAAAATACATTATGCTAATATTGGCAACATTGACTACCAACCTCTGACGTCAAGATTTCAAATTTAGAATAAATTTCAATTGCGAATAAATAAATAAATGCAGGCTTTGATCATGAACTCATGATACCAAATATAATATTTTTAATAATAGTTATTGGAATTTATGATACTTTTCCAAAATTAAATAGTTTGCATGACCCGAATTGAAGATGTACTGGAATACTTCAGAAAACACGAGATTAAAATGTAAAAGAATGTACCAACCTGAACAAAAAATATAAAATGTTTAAAAGATGTGTTCAAATGCGCTTCTTCGCCTAGTTGTACAACTTCGCTAAAATGCTGATGATATATGTGGGCATATACTCGGAATAATCGTTTTAAAATTGTTTTTGCTATAGATAGAAAATTCTTAGGAAACGGTACACCTACAAACACAAATAAATACTGTATATGCGATATATTTTCATTTAATGGACACTTATACATGAAATACTTTAACGAATAAATTATATAAAAGTCGAAAAATCAACTATTGGATGCAAACAATGAACTGCCAAAAAAGAAGTGTGTAAGGTTAAAAAATAAGCATTAGATGAAAAAGAATGATAAAATGAGCAGGTAATAGAGATAAGGGAGCTCTGTACAATCAAATGGTAAATGTTATTCCAGACATCACAACCACATTCCTTAGACTTAGAGAGATTAAATTAGTAGAGAAATAATCTAAATAATCAAAAATAAAAAAAAGTAAGAACTAGCTACCCAAAGAATATTTTAAAATATAACTCTCAATATTTTTGTTCGTTATTGACACTGATCTATAGAAGAGCATGTATGAAGAATCTAATGATACTGAATGAAGCGAAAGAAGTTTGTAAGGATAGAATTGAATGGCGAAAGATTGTCAAGATGTGAATGAATGTAAAGGTTTTCTGCCACCCCATATGATGGGAATAGGCATGAGGTTATGTATGTATCTATTGAAAAACATGGCGGAGCTGCCAAGGCATTGCCGTCACAATAATGTAAATGCGAATAACTATTAATTCTTGATATGTTGAAGTAAATGTGATATTTATAGTGATACAATTTTCAATAAAAATTTCCGAAAAATTATGGTATTTTTTACATCAAAACATCGGCCATGTGTTGGCCCTAAACTTTCTTTTACGTAGTCAGTATATTTAGATTTGATAGTATATAAATAAAAATATAAAATGTTTAAATTTCAAGAAAATATTTTCATTCGGGCATTTTTTAGTTTTCAAATTAACTTTAAACCAGAGAAAATATTTATATATATTATTTTAAATTATTTACTAACCTTTGTAACGCTTTTTCACTAAACGTATTTGTGACAAATGTTATATGTCAAAATATTTGAATATTTAAAACAGTTGAAATGCATAGTAGATACGATTTATTATATATAATTTTCTATACCTATGTAACTATGGCAATATAAATAGGATAATAGCAAATTTCTCGTAACTGGTACACTTTTTGAAGAAATGTTTCAAACAATAATTGTTCAAAATATTAATAACTTTAACTTTAATTATAATAATTTTACTGTAAGTGCAGCCGTTTCGAAGATATGCAAAAAGTGACTCAAGTAAACATGCACTTCCGGTTTGAATATGCTTTTCAAAAATAAGAGGTTTTCCTCCCAGGCATATACAAATCTTAAGTTTAAAGTTTTATAATTTTATCTTCTACGGTGTAGACTGTAGAGCGCATACAGACTCACAGAGACAGACACACACACACACGCACAGGCGTCATTCCAAAAATAGTCAGACTCGATTCAGGGAAGGTCAAAAGGTGTATTTCCGTTAAAATTTCGAGAATTTTGTTTTCGTGATTACAATACTTACTAATTACTTCGTAAAAGAAAGTCTCGAAATTTTAACGGAAATACACCTTTTGACCTTCCCTGAATCGAGTCTGACTATTTTTGGAATGACGTCTGTGTGTGTGTGTGTGTCTGTGGGCCTGTGTGCGCTCTACAGCCTACACCGTTGAAGATAAAATTATGAAACTTTAAACTTAAGATTTGTATATGCCTGGGAGGAAAACGTCCTATTTTTGAAAAGCGTATTCTAACAGGAAGTGCATGTTTACTTAAGACTTTTTTTGCAATTTCTGCAATATCTCCGAAACGGCTACACTTGCAGTAAAAGTAGTTAGAATAACATTGAAAGATATTAGTATTCTGCACAACTTTTGTTTGAAAAATTTCTTCAAAAAGTACCAGTTACAAGATCTTATCTTATTGATATTGCCATAGTTATGTAGGTATGGGAAATTATATATAATAAATCGCATCTACTATGCATGTCAATTGTTTTAAACATTCAAATATTTTGACATTTAACATTTATTGTCAGTGTCACAAATAAGTTTAGTGGAAAACCGTTACAAAGGTTAGTAAATAATTTAAAATATTATATGAAAATATTTTGTAAGGTTTAAAGTGCATTTGAAAACTAAAAAATGTCCAGCCATAATAATTTTTGGTAATAATGTGTAATGAATAATTATATTTTCTTTATATTAAAATACATATTTTTTTTTTAGAAATCTGACAATAATCTAACTTTACAATTTTACTGGACATAATGAATGAAAATATTTTCTTTTAAATTTAAACATTTTATATTTTAATTTATATAGTATCAAATCAAAATATACTGACTACGTAAAAGAAAGTTTAGGGCCAACACATGGCCGATGTTTTTTTTTCGTGATTACAATACTTACTTATTACTTCGTAAAAGAAAGTAAATATATTCATGCAGAAGTGAAATAAATGTAATCAAGCCAAATAATAAAGAGAACAATAAAGCCGATATTTTCATGAACTCAAGAAGTGTGTTTCCTCTCGCAATTGGGCCCCTATTCTAATTCAAAGCGACACTTTCATGTCGAAATTATAATGACGTCATGCACAATTGCGACAGACATTTTACAATAACGACTTCTAGTAATATTTAGGGAAATTTGTATGCGTCACGTTGATGTCAGTAGCAGCGCTCATTTCATGCTAATGGTTTTGAAAAATATATGAAATAAGGTTTTGTTATAGTTAACCACATTAATGTTATTATCATCACATTGAGAGTTAAGTGTTCATTGTTTTTTTATAATATAAATAAAATATGGTAAAAGTGAGTCTTTCGTTGGCAATCTGACGTTTAGTAAAAAAAAAAACATATAATCGCTGATGAATATTTCCAGATAATTCATCGAATGTGTTTTTTTGATCTGCTCTATTTGTTTGCACTTGCTTCTTTCTTCTTACAGATTTTTTTTCTCCATTCTATACTTCTAAAGATGGAATTTTAATAGTTTATTAATATTCCTCATTACATTTCGGTGCTATATCAGAAGTTGTCATTTTCAGGTTTCCAAGTTATTTAAATACAAATAAAGAAGTTTTTGGTTAACGTATTCAACCTGTTTCCAGTTTGATATAAGTAAAATATAATGAGGACTATTTATAAATTATTAAAATTCCTTCTTTAGTAGTATTATAGAGAAAAAAAATTACTACGAAGAAAGGAGCAAGTGTAAACAAATGAAAAACTGTAACTTAACACCACTGAAAATTATAAAAAAAAAATATTTAAAAATACAGATTTGATACTTAATTGAGCACTAAATAAGCATGAATAACTCGCTAATAATGCTAAAACTCAATAATATATAAAAGAGAAATTAAATTTGTGATGACAGGAGCGTGCCTCAACAACTGACTTAATTTGTGCCTAACTTCAAGTCGTCTGTACTCTATTGTCAAGTATCCCTCATAAAATAATGCTATACTTCTTGCACTATTCGTGTTTTGTGAATGATAACATCAAATGTATAAATGTCCATTAAAACAATAGTGTAATTATTATAAACATAGATACCTATTTTGGAAGGAAATAAAGTTTCATCATCCAGCTGATCTTGAACCCATGTCATTAAATAATCTATATACTTTGGTGCCGAACATTTTATTGGTTTCTTTACAGTATGTCCATCAGCCCAATGATATTCGTATTTTGGGCCAGCGGACATAATTGAACAACTTTCCTCAGTGCAAAATTCTGTTATTGTTCCGTACAACATATTGATTTGATTGAAAAAATCTACAGCTAAAACAAAACAAACACTTTAGTTGTTTCAGCAAGAATTACATCGATATCAATTTGATTCAAGTATCATTTAAACAAATACGCGTACTGTTTACAGCAACCCATTCGTTAAGATCTTCTCCTTCTGGTAACATAACAGCCAAACGTAAATTTCCTGAGCCTAAAGTGGCTGCGGCATGTTTCATCAACTCATATTGATGCGTACCTTCTGGTATATTTTTCTTTGGTTTAAATGTTTTCGACGAACGGCTTCCACTAAAAGGAAAAAACATTTTTTGCGTCAAAGTGCGTCGATAAAACTAATAAGATTGCTTAATTCCCGCGTGCGTTGTTCGACACTTACAATAGGAAGCTCATAGTGAGAAACGCACTGTGAAATTATAATTGCAATAATTAAATAGATATATTGTAAAACCAGATACGGAAAAAAGAACTTAAAATTTCAAAAAGCTTTACAGCTGTTTGTCGTCCATGTTTTACAAAATCAAACAGGGAGTGGGAGGAGAAAGATTTGTAGTAGCTCTTCTGAACTATGCTTCTTTACCAATTGAACTAAATACCCACAAAGATCCTAGAGCTCTCTGCTAGCGCTTCAGTAATATATCCGCCCGCGAAATATAAAAACAAGCCATATGTATATGGCCAATAAGAAAACAGTACGCTTTTGCTATGGAGAAATGATCCTATGCATTCATATTTTGTGCTATTATTAATAAAATGTAACACATCAATTCACTTAAAAAGACATTTGTCTGTGATTCTCTCACGGCTCGCAGCAATCACGCCGTTCCAGTTATTATATATTTCAGTGACTCAAATTACTCCCGCCAAACGACCTTAACCAGTGTGCCAAACTTAATAAGCTAAAAACTAGACATAGTATAATCTAAAAGATCGTGACGTCACAATTTCTGGAAGCGCGAAACTTAGAAAACTCTTAACTCCGGAACTAAGTGTGTTACAAAAAAAACGTGGTAGGCTTCGAATATTGTTTAGTAACAAAAATTAAATAAAATTATTCGTAATGGTTCCCTATTCTACTATCCATAACAAAGACTGATATGTTAAAAATAGATTATTACTTGTTTCGCAGCCTACCTAAATAAAACATCGGCCATGTATTGGCCCTAAACTTTCTTTTACGTAGTCAGTATATTTAGATTTGATAGTATATAAATAAAAATATAAAATGTTAAAATTTCAAGAAAATATTTTCATTCATTGTCCAATAAAAGTGTAAAGTTAGTTTATTGTCAGATTTCCAAAGAAAACATATGTATTTCAGATTTTAAATGTTGGATTTTATAGTAGTATAAAGAAAATATTATTATTCATTACATATTATTAAAAATTATTATGGCCGGGCATTTTTAGTTTTCAAATTTACTTTAAACCAGAGAAAATATTTATATATAATATTTTAAATTATTTACTAACCTTTGTAACGGTTTTTCACTAAACTTATTTGTGACACTGACAATAAATGTTAAATGTCAAAATATTGGAATATTTAAAACAATTGACATGCATAGTAGATGCGATTTATTATATATAATTTTCCATACCTATGTAACTATGGCAATATAAATAGGATAATAGCAATTTTCTCGTAACAAAAGTTGTGCAGAATACTAATATCTTTCAATGTTATTCTAACTATTTTTACTGCAAGTATAGCCGTTTCAGAGATATTGTAGAAATTGCAAAAAAAGTCTTAAGTAAACATGCACTTCCGGTTTGAATATGCTTTTCAAAAATAAGAGGTTTTCGCCCCAGGCATATACAAATCTTAAGTTTAAAGTTTCATAATTTTATCTTCAACGGTGTAGGCTGTAGAGCGCATACACACAGACACACACACACACAGACGTCATTCCAAAAATAGTCAGACTCGATTCAGGGAAGGTCAAAAGGTGCATTTCCGTAAAAATTTCGAGAATTTTTTTTTTCGTGATTACAATATTTACTTATTACTTCGTAAAAGAAAGTAATAAAACATATACAAAGCCCCGAAAATGGAGTTTCTTATACGTAGTTACAAAATTATTGTAGATGTTTTATAATTATTGACTTATCCGTTTTTGAATTGCAATGTGACCTATATTATTTAACACAGTTTTCCGAAATAACATTTTTAAAATATTATAAGTAACAACTACATAAAATAAATCAATTTTAATGCTTATTTCAGTTAAACAAAGAGATGAAACAAATTTGAGTTTTAAAAGAAGCGCGTTTGTATATCTTTCTCTCTCAAGATAAAACTGTCTCTGTTGTTTACTGGCTTAACGCCATTTGCATTTCTAAGCAGAACTACTGATGTGTTGTCTCTAAAATCTAATAGAAGTGAAGTGAGCATTGGTCAGCGTTCATCAGCGTTTATTGGCGTTTATCTCTGGCGTTTATGTTTCATACTTGAATATAAACGTCAGCTCACGTCAGTTTTTCATAACAAAATACACATTAGATTATTTATTCTGAGACATGGATATCGAAATAGAAAATTACATGAAATCGATAAATTTAGAAGATGTATGCAGAACATGTTTATCGGAATGTGATGAGATGACGTCGTTATTTACAGAAATGCAATGTACGGAAGAGGACGATGAAATATCGTTTATATATCAAATTTTAATGCACGTTTCTTCCATACAGGTTTGTTTTATAGACGTACGATAACGTACTTATACTTATGCATAATTGTTAGGTTTTAGCTGTTGATGGTCTACCAACTTTAATATGTAAAAATTGCATTGAAAGTGCGAATAACGCATTTAAATTCAAAATGTTATGTGATCGATCTGAAAGTTTATTGCAAACTTACGTTAGTCATTTTCAAATTAAAAAAGAGGCTAGTTTAGAGCGAAGAGATGCATCCGATTCGGACAATAAAGAAGATTATCTTGAATCAACAGATGTATTGTTTAATGAAACCAATAAAGAGAAGAATATTGAATATTTTAGATTAGAACCAAATAGTGAAATTGTTGAAAGTACTACAATAGATCATGAGTTATCTAATTGTTCAAATAATGAAATTTTAATTCAATCAAATGAAAACACAACGACAGAATTGAATTGTAATGAAATGCAACTATCAAATGATCAGATATTAGGTACAACTGACAGTATAAAAGCGGAAATGATTGATTTAGATGAATTATCATCTGAGGATAAATTGAAAGAATATTCGGATGAGGAAAACTCTGCACATTTTCAAACGATTAAAAGTGAAGCTATGTTAATAGCATCAAGTGAAGAAAATGTCAAACTTCGTGAGCGAATAGCGTTGAAGAAGTATGCGCAAATCAACAGTTCAAGCGGGTGTAAACTGCGAAAGAAGCGCTCCTACTTTCACCCATATCGACTGGACGATAAAGGTGAAAACGATACACATGTCTATATTGTAACAAAGAATATAAACACTCAACAAGTTTAACCGTTCACATTCGTTCCCACACAATGGAACGGCCGTATTTGTGTACACTGTGTGGGAAAGGGTTCAAACAATTTACAGGACTAAACTATCATATGCGGAGTCATAGTGGCGAACAGCCATACGCATGCACGTTATGCAATAAAAGATACCGCCAATCAGCGAGCTTGACCGCCCACATCCGCATTCATACTGGCCAGCGGCCGTTTTTGTGTTCAGTGTGCGGTAAAGGTTTCCGTCAGGCACCCGATTTAGGGTATCATATGCGTACACACACCAAAGAAAAGCCGTATATGTGTAACGTTTGCGGGAAACAAATGTCAATGCAGTGCCATCTAGTGCAACACATGCGAACCCACACCGGCGAAAAACCTTATCCTTGCGATAAATGTGGTAAAGCGTTTGCTTCCTCAACGCGGTTAAAACGCCATGAAATCATCCACACTGATCTGAAACCGTTCTCCTGTGTCGTTTGTAATAAATCATTTAATCGGGCGAGCACCTTACGGGTTCACGCGATTACACACACGAATGATAGACCGCATGTTTGCAAAGTGTGCGGAAAAGGTTTTATCCAAGCGCATTGTTTAAGAACGCATATGAAAATACATGATTAATTGAGAACGTTTATGAGTTGCTTAGACGTTTTCGAATATTACCTCGCGTCACCCCCAATTTACTGATCATGGACCAAGGAAAGTTTCATTGGCGGAAACAAGCCAGCTGATATTGGTAAACGCAATTATCATAGAGGCCGCTAGTATCGTTAACAAAATGGCTGTTCCTAGTATACGTTGACCCTTCGTCTTTTAATTTGAGTTACCATATTCATAACCTCATTAAATTACCACTATTATTTTTTATTAATAACACTTTCTTTTTATTTGGGAAGTAATGGAATTGTATATTTTTATAATTAAATTACATTATTTTTTTCATAAAGGTTAAATCACAAAAATAAAACACTTGTTTTGGTTTCACATATATTTGTCTTTATTTTCGACGCGTTTCGACTTTTACAACATTTTCAGGACTATTAGTTCGAAACTTCTATTCCGAAATTTATGATCCGTTTACGGCATCCTTCGAATCGATAATTTTAAATGATCGTTGCAATCCGAATAAGTAGAGTAACAATGTTACGATTTCTTTAATTCCATGATCGGTGGTGGAAAGAACACGTCTAATATATTATCTCTTTTAACCACCTTAATAAAGGCTGGAATTGCTTCCGAGAGAATATTCGAAATCGCCTTTTCTGGCTTTGATGCATCGGTTGCAAACATTAATTAATCGATGAGGTACTATAGCTTGATTAGACTTATATTATAAATTCGAGTAAACTTTGATTATTTATTCGAGGATGGTATCAAACAGACTTAATATTTATATGTATAACCACAATGATTAATTAGGCTAATAGTTCTGTATTTTAAACAACTTAGACTCCCCAAGAGAATAATTTGTATTAACAATGTTCTTTTTAATTAAAAAATGTCTATATAATTTAATGAAAAGCAAATTTCGTAAAACAATGGGCGTTAAATGTTCGATACAGAACTGCATAGGAAGAAATGTGTAATAGTAAGAGATCTCCAGTGTTAAGAACTGAAGTCTTTGCAAGCCCTAGCGTTTCAATGTAGTATTACATTATTTTATCAGTAAACCCCGAATTTTCGTTGTTCCCTTACACATGTCGTTGATTTTAAATTTGAATCAAAGCGGCGTATTGTATATTAGCAAGGAAATGTACACACATCATTTAAAATATATATTTAAACAAATTTATTGTAAACATATGTAAAATTATATTACTTGTAGTAATTAAATAAATATTAAAATATCAAAAATGTTTTTATAAGAAAATTAACAATAGCCAAAATTCATACTTTGTTTAAAGTGAGTCACTTTAATCCATACTTTTGCTATGGAAAAAAGAATACGCTCTTGTTATTAGTATATAGCACATTCTTTTGCACAAATGTAACGCTTAAATTGTCTAAGATATTAAAATTTGTTTAGATTTCTTAAGAAAAGTAAATTTCTAAACTTAACTTTGATAACCCCCAGAAGGATCATGACATGATGATCCCTATTTAAGTGCGAAACTTAAAAATGCATGTCTTTGAATTTAGACGATCAAAAATAGAAAACATCCTCGACTTTCTTATACCTACGTTTTGAAGTGCTTCCACATGCGCTGTATTTGACTCACAGTTATTTCTTCCTAAGAAATGGCTCCCTGGACGAAGACTCGCGTCAAATGATGTCAAAGCTGAGACAAGCGCTTATTTTGCAGTTGGACAAATCGCATTATACTGAGGGTATTAAAAACGTTGGAAAGCCGTTGGTTTAAATATTGCATTGCAAGATGGCTACGTTGAAAATTTAAAAAAACATTCTCAAAAATCTTGTTTTGTTTGTCAGGCCGAGGACTTTCCGAACGACCCTCGTAAATATTTCGGACGGACAGCACATTCAATCGAATGACTTATTGCGGTGCATTTAGTTTTAAAAGAAGTTAAATTTCATTATTTGTTTTTACTTTCTTTTACGAAGTAATAAGTATTGTAATCACGAAAAAAAAACTCGAAATTTTAACGGAAATACACCATTTGACCTTCCCTGAATCGAGTCTGACTTAAGATTTGTATACGCCTGGGAAGAAAACCTCCTATTTTTGAAAAGCATATTTAAACCGGAAGTTAAACATTTTATATTTTAATTTATATACTATCAAATCAAAATATACTGACTACGTAAAAGAAAGTTTAGGGCCAATACATGGCCGATGTTTTTATATATGTACCAAAAAACAACTAACTACTCTGCCAAAACGCCAACTATACCTCTCCTAAATTATGTTTCCAACAACTATTGCTGTATGTATGATCGTATGTTATATAATATCAATGATTCAATTCCCGACCCTCTTCAATTTTTAATTAACGAAATTATTCTAAAACATCGGCCATGTGTTGGCCCTAAACTTTCTTTTACGTAGTCAGTATAT
The DNA here is from genome assembly GCA_018344505.1 of Nebria ingens riversi. Classification (NCBI taxonomy): domain Eukaryota; kingdom Metazoa; phylum Arthropoda; class Insecta; order Coleoptera; family Carabidae; genus Nebria; species Nebria ingens. The sequence goes on from JADQWA010001148.1 coordinate 21,249, forward strand.
TTTGATTTGATAGTATATAAATTAAAATATAAAATGTTTAAATTTCAAGAAAATACTTTCAAATGAACTTTAAACCTTACAAAATATTTTCATATAATATTTTAAATTATTTACTAACCTTTGTAACGCTTTTTCACTAAACTTATTTGTGACAATAACAAATTTAAAACAGTGGACATGCATAGTAGATGCGATATTATATATAATTTCCCATATCTACGTAACTATGGCAATATCAATAAGTTAGATCTTGTAACTGGTACTTTTTGAGGAAATGTTTCAAACAAAAGTTGTGCAGAATACTAATATCTTTCAATGTTATTCTAACTACTTTTACTGCAAGTATAGCCGTTTCGGAGATACCGCAGAAATTGCAAAAAAAAAAGTCTTAAGTAAACATGCACTTCCCGTTTGAATACGCTTTTCAAAAATAGGAAGTTTTCCTCTCAGGCATATACAAATCTTAAGTTTAAAGTTTCATAATTTTATCTTCAACGGTGTTTGCTGTAGAGCGCACACAGAGACGCCATTCCAAAAATAGTCAGACTCGATTCAAGGAAGGTCAAAAGGTGTATTTCCGTTAAATATTTCGAGAATTTTTTTTTTCGTGATTACAATACTTACTTGTACTTCGTAAAAGAAAGTAAAGCATCGGCCATGTGTTGGCCCTAAACTCTCTTTTACGTAGTCCGTATATTTTGATTTGATAGTATATAAATAAACATCGGCCATGTATTGGCCCTAAACTTTCTTTTACGTAGTCAGTATATTTTGATAGTATATAAATTAAAATATAAAATGTTTAAATTTAAAAGAAAATATTTTCATTCATTATGTCCAGTAAAATTGTAAAGTTGGTTTATATTCTAAAAACATCGGCCATGTATTGGCCCTAAACTTTCTTTTACGCAGTCAGTATATTTAGATTTGATACTATATAAATAAAAATATAAAATGTTAAAATTTCAAGAAAATATTTTCATTCATTGTCCAATAAAAGTGTAAAGTTAGTTTATTGTCAGAAAACATATGTATTTCAGATTTTAAATGTTGGATTTTATAGTAGTATAATGAAAATATTATTATTCATTATATTATTAAAAATTATTATGGCCGGGCATTTTTTAGTTTTCAAATTAACTTTAAACCAGAGAAAATATTTATATATATTTAAAATTATTTACTAACCTTTTTAACGGTTTTTCACTAAACTTATTTGTGACACTGACAATAAATGTTAAATGTCAAAATATTGGAATATTTAAAACAATTGACATGCATAGTAGATGCGATTTATTATATATTATTTCCCATACCTACGTAACTATGGCAATATTAATAAGATAAGATCTTGTAACTGGTACTTTTTGAAGAAATGTTTCAAACAAAAGTTGTGCAGAATACTAATATCTTTCAATGTTATTCTAACTATTTTTACTGCAAGTATAGCCGTTTCAGAGATATTGCAAAAAAAAGTCTTAAGTAAACATGCACTTCCGGTTTGAATATGCTTTTCAAAAATAGGAGGTTTTCGCCCCAGGCATATACAAATCTTAAGTTTAAAGTTCCATAATTTTATCTTCAACGGTGTAGGCTATAGAGCGCATACACTATACGAGTACTATCAAATCAAAATATACTGACTACGTAAAAGAAAGTTTAGGGCCAATACATGGCCGATGTTTTTTTCGTGATTACAATACTTACTTATTACTTCGTAAAAGAAAGTAAAAAACATATTTATTTTAGATTTAAAATGTTCGATTCTATAGTAGCATAATGAAAAATTATTAAAAATTATGATGGCCGGACATTTTTTAGTCTTCAAATAAACTTTAAACCTTACAAAATATTTTCATATAATATTTTTAATTATTTACTAACCTTTGTAACGCTATTTCACTAAACTTATTTGTGACAATAAATGTTAAATGTCAAACTATTTGAATATTTAAAACAGTTGACATGCATAGTAGATGCGATTTATTATATACAATTTTCCATACCTATGTAACTATGGCAATATAAATAGGATAATAGCAATTTTCTCGTAACTGGTACACTTTTTGAAGAAATGTTTTAAACAAAAGTTGTTCAAATCATTAATATCTTTAACTTTAATTATAACTATTTTACTGTAAGTGCAGCCGTTTCGAAGATATGCAAAAAGTGTCTCAAGTAAACATGCACTTCCGGTTTGAGTATGCTTTTCAAAAATAGGAGGTTTTCTTCCCAGGCATGTACAAATCTTAAGTTTAAAGTTTCATAATTTTATCTTCAACCGTTGAGTGATAAGTATAAGATAAACTTATCACTCAACACTTCAACAGTGTAGCCTGTAGAGCGCTCACAGCCACACACACACACACACAGACGTCATTCCAAAAATAGTCAGACTCGACTCAGGGAAGGTCAAAAGGTGTATTTCCGTTAAAATTTCGAGTTTTTTATTTTCGTGCTTATAATACTTACTTATTACTTCGTAAAAGAAAGTAAAAATACAATCGATATATGCTTAACGTGTCTTTCGCAGTGTTCATTTTGTGTACTAAACATAAAAATAGTCATAATTGCAAATGTAATTTCTTATAATAACTGCAGCTGCCAATAATATATTTTTGTTTTGCTCTCTCTCCCATGATTGTCGTATCATATTGTATTCAGCATCTTTAAAGTATATTATAGTAGGTCAATCTGGATTTGAAACAAATTTAATAATATCGGATCCATATTTCTCTTGTAATCTTACTTTGATAGTATCACGATGAGGAGAATTGTCACCTAATTAATATATTTAATTATAATTTGCAACTTTTACGAAATAATATTAAAAAATTAGAAATATATATATATATATACCCAATAAATCAATTAATTCTTCTAAGATGAATTGACAGTCTTACTGTATGTATTTAAATATTTGTTCCATTTAATTTGAAATGCTTTGATCCTGAGGACGCCTTTTTCCAAATATTATAGTAACACTTTCGATGGTATCTTGCATTTACAGCGAGAAGATCTACACAAAAAATTCTCTTTTGAATAGATTTTGATGTTTCATCGTTATTTATTGCAAGTATTTTTAAGAGATTTTCCTTGTATGTGCTGTTCGTAACAATGCTAATTTTCTTACGATAAATAATTGCTTTCTTATTCTCTTTAACTATATCAGCATCAAGTCCACAAATTAAACAATTATGTTCAAAATCGAAACTACATGTTTTCCTAACTTTATATTTCATAGAACTAAATTTCTTTGCATTTAAATCAGCATTTGTACCAAAATCTTTATAAGGAAAAATATTATTTCTTTTTAAAATGTATTTTTGTCGGCATGTAACATGTACTCTAATTGATTGTACAACGTTCAACATTTTATGTTTTCCATCTTTTCTCTGTAAGCTCATCGATTTTAAATTGTCTAATCCTCGACGAGTGGCAACACTCGTGTCCTCGCACGAAAGATCTCTGTTACACACGAAACAGGTTACCTCACTTTGTATTGAACTTGAATCCATCTAAGACAAATCAAAACAACCATGCTAAGTTTGAATTATAATGATAAACATTTCTTCATTATTAAACAAAATGTATTGCAAAATACAGCAGTTATATATAAATATTGTTTCATACACAAATTATTAAATAATACTTAAAAATAACATGCTATTAAATTGCATAAATAGACATAAAAAATATATAAATAATGATATACGGATGTAATACTTACATTTTTCAGTCCCAGTAAATTAAATTATATTACCAAAAACTTTAACAGCTTTATACATTAAAAAATACAATCACAATTAACATATTACAAACTCGAGAAACAAATATTTTATATTATGCTAAAAAGTAAATGTAACATGTGAAATATCGTTTTAAGCTGATCTTGGCTGGTTTTCCGAAACGAAATCCAACGAAACCTCTCCGAAACGGCGTGGTTGTATACAAGGAACAGCAGGAAGGGTCACT
>JADQWA010001149.1:0-34666 GCA_018344505.1 Nebria ingens riversi
AAAGTAAAATAGTAACAATGCTGCCTGTAGGTCAGCAATCAGGAATATATTTATGACAAAATGATAGTAGTTATACAAATAAAAAGTAATTTATAGTAAATAAATATAAAAAGTGACGATTTCGTTACAATGTATATGTGCAAATTTAAGTACGTATATCCCAAAACTTATAATATTTTAATAACGATATATTAATTTGAAATTTCATCAGTGTCTTCAGCACAATTATGATTTTGTCTCAAGCACGATGAACATTGTGAAAAATAATACTTTGGCTATAATAAATTTTTTATTAAAAATTTGAATTTTACAACATTTGTTCGCCATTTTGCATATTTTATTAAATTCTTTTTAGATTGTCGAAGCCAAGAATGGACCGCCTGGTCAACATTGACTTGGAATAGTACCTGATGTAACAATAATCCTACGAGCACTTTATTTGCCGAGATGTTTTGTGTCAAAACATTTCAACATGTTCCTCATAATTTCGTAAGCATTAAGCAATGCAAAAATATGATTATTATTCATTACCTCAAAAGCAATTATCGTAAGTCTTCATTTTGAAGCCTCCAAAATTTGCCAAACTTCTGAAGTTACAACTAATTAATTACTCTGAAAATGTTATGTTAAAAACAGATTTGACATACAACCATTCCCTAATAAATTCTATTTAAAATATGAGAGTTTGGTCTTTTCAATAACGAAAAAAATGTATGCATTCACACGTAGTGCCTATATAAATTTAAAAGTCATTAATCTGTCCGAGTTGAAAGCATCTTTCCAATGATCTTATTATCAATTCCCATTATATTTTTCCTTTAATAACGTATTCATTTTTGAGAAATCAATTTGAAACGCGTTAGAGTGAGTAAGAGATCGGAAGAGGGTTAGGTACAGCTACTGGGAGAGTGCCTGTGACATTTTAAGCATCTATCTCTCTTAACACGGCGAGCAACCTGTCTGTCATCGACAGCTTAATTCTGACATAAATTACTTTGCGTCATCTCTCCCACGTGAATAATTGTGAATGCACTTGAGATGTCACAAGAACGCACAAGATCTCCTATCGCTCCTTCCAATATTGAATTAATCTTTTTTTAATTTGTCGTAAAATGGAATTTATTACTCGCTTAACGTCATTTTCCGTGCCAGCTATTATATGACTCCAATTAACTTACTAATGATATTTGGTTGCAGATTCATATCTTATGAATTCAGAGAATATCCATTAGAAATATAGGAGATAAAAGTTAAAATATATTGCAAATATGATATACATATAGATATTTAAATGCCAGAATAATAAATATGAATGATTACCGTTGTTTATTTTAAAATGGACGTTATTTAAACACAACTTTTGTTTGAAGAATTTCTTCAAAAAGTGTACCAGTAACAAGAAAATTGCTATTGGTATTCTTACTTTTCTTATTGATATTACCATAGTTACGCCGATATTGGAAATTATTTGTTACTAAATTGTATCAACTATGTGTCCGTCAACTGTTTAACAGTAAAACAAAATAGACTAAAATAATTTGTGATATGACATTTAACATCTATTGTCACAAATAGAGTTAGTAAATTACTAAAAATGTTATATGATTGGAGTAGGCATGATGTTTTGTATATATGTTTTGTTAGGTTTTATGCTCATTTAAAAATTAAAGATGTCCGGCTTATATTTTCTTTAATGTTAATCATTTGTATTTTAATACCCTTTTATCTAAATAATATATACCTACAACGTATAAAATGTTATTTGCAGTTCTTTGAATAAAATTATGGCTTCTAGAAAGACATGTAGATTAGGTCATCTGCGCTGAACCAATCTAGTTGAATTTTTTAAACATATGATTTCGTATTGCTTTATTTTATATATCGTCAATCATGATTTTTACCTGCAATCGTAAAACAATATAATTAATATGATGAACAAACAAATAAGAACATTAATGTTATTAAGTTTCAGTAGAAATGTTAGAGTTTAGAGTTATAAAAGAAAGAAATTTCATATACGATTTGGCTAGAATTTTATAATATTATTTACTTGTTCTGTAATATTGAACATTTAATAATACACGTAAAATATTTTTTACATTTGACAATCAATTATTTCATATTTTAAAGAGCTACCTACTAATATCCCTGGCAACAAACCTATATTTATAAATTGAAAAGAGATCATTAGTGGCTCTGAATACTAATTAAATAACAAGCACTAGCAGTGCCAATGCCTAAAGCTTGGCACGGTGAATATCTGTATAAATAATTAATAAATGTACTATAACCATCAATATCACTGACATTTTTGACAGATGACGGTTGAATTTTTTTTTAAAATTAGTTTCATTTATTGTAGTTTAGCAAAACAATTGTGGATGCCACCAGTAACAATAAATCTATGTTTAGAAAATTATTAAAGATGTATTAATGGCGTAAGGTTTTCATTTAAAACAAAAACATCTCCAGTGTTTTGCACTAGACTGTGTTCTACGAAAAAGGTATATTAGCTTAGATATGTAGGAAGGATAATATAATACATTTTTACTTTCTTTTACGAAGTAATAAGTAAGTAATGTAATCACGAAAAAAAATTTCTCGAAATTTTTACGGAAATACACCTTTTGACCTTCCCTGAATCGAGTCTGACTATTTTTGGAATGACGCCTGTGTGTGTGTGTGTGTGTGTGTGTGTATCTGTGCGTGTGTCTGTGTGTGTGTCTGTGTGTGCCTGTGTGCGCTCTACAGGCTACACCGTTAAAGATAAAATTATGAAACTTTAACTTAAGATTGGTATATGCCTGGGAGAAAAACCTTTTATTTTTGAAAGCATATTCAAACCGGAAGTGCATGTTTACTTGAGTCATTTTTTGTAATTTTTGCAATATCTCCGAAACGGCTGTACTTACAATAAATATAGTTACATTAACATTCGAAGATATTAGTATTCTGCACAACTTTTGTTTGAAACACTTCTTCAAAAAGTACCAGTTACAAGATCTTATCTTATTGATATTGCCATAGTTACATAGGTATTGGAAATTATATATAATAAATCGTATCTACTATGCATGTCAATTGTTTTAAATATTCAAATATTTTGACATTTAACATTTATTGTCAGTGTTACAAATAAGTTTAGTGAAAAAGCGTTACAAAGGTTAGTAAATAATTTAAATATTTATATATAAATATAAATGTCCGGCCATAATAATTTTTAATAATGTGTAATGAATAATTATATTTTCTGTATATTACTATAGAATCGAACATTTTAATCTAAAATACATGTTTTATTAGAAATCTGACAATAATCTAACTTTACAGTTTTACTGGACATAATGAAGGAAAATATTTTCTGTTAAATTTTTAACATTTTATATTTTAATTTATATACTATCAAATCAAAATATACTGACTACGTAAAAGAAAGTTTAGGGCCAATACATGGCCGATGTTTTCTATTATCATCGATTATATGTTAGTAATTATTATTACTTGATATTTGTTAGCTTTCAAATACATTTAATAGCTTACAGAATATATTTTTCAATACTGCAATATTTTAGATATTATCACTCATCTTTTAAACATTTCTCGACTAATTTATTTTCCATAATTGATGTAAAATCTCAAATTACTTTATTCTTTATCGCTTTTCTGTAAATAATGACAAGCACATTAAATATGTTACAATTATTATAGTTTTCCATATTATATATGTATGGCAATATAAACAATAAATTTAAGGATGTCCGTAGCAATTTTTTGAAGCATCGCTTAAAACTAAAATTGCGCGAAAATTTGATTTTAAATATAACTATTTTTACTGTAAGTGTAACCGTTTCGGAGATATTGCAAGAACTGCAAAAATGATTAAATACACAGTAGCGAGAATTATTGGTCTAACGAGCGATGAACAACATCCAAGTGTATAAGTTAGATATATTTTTGGTTCAGGGCAATGAAAGACGAACTTTTTGTACAAGAAATTATTTAATCCGAGATACTTATAGACACTGGACCGAATGCTTTAGCACTTCGTTACTACATGCGGCGAGCTAAAAAATATGTTTCTTCAAAATCCATAGCACATAAAACGAAACTTATTTCAAACAATAATTGTAGCACTTGGTATTGCCTTTGATTTATAATGAGTAGCATGTAAGGCAAGTTAATGCGATTTAAATTGAGTTCAATATATTATATTGAGTACAATTAGAATTGCACTGACTTGCCTTCACATGCTACTCACAATTAAGCGCAATGAATTTCTCTTGACTTGACGTTTAATTAGATATTATCAAGGTACATATGTGTAGTAATCTTCTTAAATAAGTCAATGTGGCAATCACATAATGGATACTTTATATATTCATTAGATGAATCGATGTAACCAACACAGGAAATAAACTCATATATGTATATATTTGTTTGATAGTTTATTTTCTACTAAATATATTACCATCATCCACAAAAACTATAACATTCTTAAAATAGGGAAAAACTTAATCAACTCTAGAAATTTAACATAAAATTAAATCAATTTTAATAATATTAGACTTTACTGTTTCTTTAATAACAGTGCTTACATATATATCGCCATAGTCACAGGGGAAAATACAAACGTTATATTATATGTATACATGACAAACGTGATCAGCAACATAGCATAGATGATGTTTTAACACGAATGTAAAATAGGGCTGCAAATTATTGTTTCGAAAAATATAGTGATATTTAATTTCATTATCTATCATTTTTATGTATTTCAACGGTATCGTATTTCTAAATTAAACAGCAGCCTTTAACAGCAATAATTTGCAAAATTGTGGCGCTAACCCTAAATAGTTCTCACAAAAACGTCTACATTTTCAAAAAGAATGCCATATTTATTAGAATTATGTATCTTAACAATTTTCATTTCCAATTTGCCTAAGGTGAAATATTCTTTTTAAACCTGGTAGGCCTTATGCTTCTGGAGCTGAATTAATAAGATAAGTTATAATTTCTTGTTTAAAATAAAATAAATAGTTTAGTTCAGTCGATATTAAACATTTGGAGTATAAAAAATTGTTTGAGGCAATAAAACAAATTTTATGAATATGGGCATTAACTAATGGGGCTGCAAAAAAAAAAGAATATTGCATATAATTAATTTTATAAAACAAGCCGGAAAAGAATAAAAATATGTTTCAGAAATTATGAAACGTGCGTAAACAATATTTTATATATTGTAATTAAAATAAGACACTCCTAACTCTTAAAGAATATATATTGAAGTAATTTATTTCAGAATAATTATAGTCTAATTATCAGAAATATAATAATATTTTCTGAAAATTTCAGGATTAAAAATTTTATTTCATTTAAGGTACCAGAATGAATGCATGTTTATAAATATTTGTATTGGCCAACATTCAATGAATAGCTTCTAGCAAGCTATATTTGTTAGCGAATCCAATTTTTCTTTTGTTTTATCTCAAAATGCTGCCTTTGCGAAAATAATGAAACCAAACTTTAAAAACAACGTATGCATATGTATGTACCAATACCTGCCAATATGTCTATCATTATTTATAATTTATTGGAGTATTTACTTAGATAAGTAAACGAATTTACAAATCCTCTTTACGAAAAGCCACTATTTAAATACCCGGGCAAGGATTAAATTACACTAAAAGGTCAACAAACTTGAATTTACGAAAGCGCTACCAAAGACTTTCAAGGAAACAAATTAAATTGAAGGCAGATTACGAAAGTGGAGAAAACAACATTTGCCTTAGGATATAAGACGGAGACGTTTCAGCAGCATACCAAAAACATAACAAAAAGTTATGTGACTATTTTGATAATTTTTAAATAACTAGCAAAAGAAAACTAAATGTATTTTCACTTCCATGCATTTTGTTGTTGTGATACACGAAAAAAACATTAGTTTATCTTTGTGACAGAAATTGAAAAATTGCCTCATTATACCGCCATAAAACTGTTGGTAAATAGTTGATATTTGTTTAGTCATATTTCATGAGTACTTTTGATCAAGAATTATTGGGTATCATTACTTCGAGTGTTTCTGTATTCCTGTTAATAATGGATATTATAAATATGAATATTTTATAGGTATATATGTCAATTTTGAAAATCATTTATTATTAGAAGTTTATCGATTCTATAATTCTTGAAATAGGTGAATACATAACCCTTTCTGATAGATAATTAAAAAGCCATCAATCTAGTTATGCTCCTAAAAATATAGATAAGCTGTTATGGAATTCTAACTGAAACAAAACAATGATTGATGATTTAGTGAACAATTATGATTATGACAGCCAATCGTTTAAAATAAAACATATTTTATATGCAGATAAAAAATATTTAATAAAGAAAATCCTAAGAAGACGCTTAGTTCAACGTAAATACGAAATTCGACCAGTTTCTAAAAATAATTCATTTCTTTCCGATTCCTCAAATATGACAAGGATACTGGAATTCTATAAAGAACGTACAATACACTCTTCTGATATTTTTCTTTTTAAAGCTGTTCATGTAGATTCTTTGTATCCCAAAATATTTATCGACGTATACATCAACACATGAGCATATCCTTATATAATCCGTCTTACTTAGTATTTTTTATTTTAAACTGCCTGTTCTTAATCCATTTAATTTATTTGTTTTAATCACTAAACGTTTATAAAACTAATATTTCATATCACAGTTGTAATAATATTTTTGTGGCTCAGTTTTTAATATTACTGCGATTTTAAAATATGTAAATCGAAAGTTGCCGTGTATCTAAGCAGATGAATGTAAATTATGAGTTCATAAGCATAAAATATCGATTACAAAACCTCTTTACACGGATATGATATCAAGTATTACTTATACACTAAAAAGTTACAACTAAAATGAAGGTATATTTTGCAGAATTTCCTTGACATTTTTCGTCAAAAAGGGTACCAGTTACAAGAAAACTCTTATTAAATTTCTTATTTATGTTGCCATAGTTACGTTTTACGTAGGTATAGGAAATTATATTTAATATATCAACTATAACTGGCAACTGTTTAACAGGAAAAGAAAATACTTAAATATTTAGTGAAAAAGCGTTTCAAAGGCTAGTAAAATATTATATATATATATATATATATATATATATATATATATATAATATATTTATTTATCTGAAAACTAAAAAACGTCCGGCCATGATAATTTCTCACATAATGTGATTAATAATTATAGTTTCTTCATATCCTTCCTACCTAAATAAAATATAGCTACTACGTAGAAGAAAGGCCAGTCCAAGACACTGCAAGTGTTTCATGAAACAAATACAAATGATCAGAGAGTCCATTATTTAAAGACATGTGTACGGTTCAGCTCTGACCGAATCAAAATCGATGTACCTTTGTCTGAAGTGAGAATCAATGCCCGAAAAGGCAGTGATCCAGTACCCCAGAGAATTTGAAACATATAATGAAAGCCACGACCTCGCTGAAGCATCGGTCGCTTCCAAACGAAAGCGACTAAATCTGTTTTGAATCGATCTGCAAACACTTGACTCTATATGTGAACCGTCTTTGCATAAATTCGGTATCTACGCTTGAAAACTGTTACCATTGTTACTGGACCAAATGTAAAAGGAACCTGGAGTTACATTTAATTTCATAATCATATTCGCGCCATAAGGAAAACACTGTAATAAAATCAAACCAATTCAATTTCCATACAAACATATCGCAATTTATATTACACAAACAGAATGGATATTTGATATTTTATGGGTATTTTACTTTGTTGCCGTACAAATTATTCGACATTTTTGATATTATGTAATGAATCAAAATATTTTCTTGAAATTTAAAACTTTTATACGTTAATATCTTTTCTATCTAAACAAAACATACCTACTTCGTATAAAAAAGTCCACTGCAAAACACTGCAGATGTTATAGTCTTCAAATGAATTAAAAACATCTACAGTGTATTGCACTGGACTTTCTCATACGTACTAGGCATATATTAATTAGATAGAGAAATTATTAATATATGTCTGATACGTATAAGAAAGTCCAGTGCAATATACTGCAGATGTTTATATAATATTTTACCCACCTTTGAAACACTTTTACACTTACACTATGTGACAAGTATAATTTCTCATACCTATGTAACCATGGCAACATAAAAATAATATTAAAAAACTAAATAGCAATTTTCTTGTATTTGGTACACTTTTTAAAGAAGTTTTTCAAACAAAAGTTGAGTATAATGTTAATATCTTTCATTTTATCCTTTATATTTTCTGTCGAGATAATGAAGAATTCTCAAAAAACGACTAGAGTAAATATGCACTTCCGGCTTGAATATTCTTTTCAAAAATAGAAGGTTTTCTTCCGAGCCATATACAAATTTTAAGTTTAAAGTTTCATGATTATAGCACACACGGCGGATTTCCGAAAAAAGTCATGTTCGACTCAGGGAAGGTCAAAAGATGTATTACGGTTAAAATCTCTAGGTCGAACATATTCATGATTGCAATACTTCCTTATATACATTCGTTTATGAAAGTAAAAATTGATTGTAATTGTTGGCAATTAAAGATATATTTAACATTTATTAATTAGGATAAATAAAATAAAATTTAATCAAATACTATTTATTTTAAATCAATTTTATATTAAAAATTAAATTAAATCATATAATAACTAGTCTAATCGATTGACTGATTGATTGAATTCATAAACTGTTAAAACAACATAACTGTAGTACCCATGCCAACTGACATACATCGTAGGTTTCATATGCGTAGGTAGAATATTATACATTTAAAGGATAAATCATAAAAAAGTTTACATGGTTTGGAATGCAGCCAGCAGAAAATATTATTTCAACAATATCCAAAACTCATTTTTTATTGTAGCACATTCACCATAAAGCTGAATTTTATAATTTTTAACAGGCATTCGCTAGTATAGATTTATGCAAATTACAAATTCTCCATAATTTTAATAAGTAAAATTCGGAAGCCGTTTATATTTATTTTGATTGTTGATATATAATGTTTGGCATTAAACTAAACAAATTATACTTGAAAACTTGTAGCTATGTATAACTTATTAGAATCGGAGAGATATTCCTAGGACCCAAAACCACCTCAGCAATATGTTAAAGATCAGTTTGACTTCTATTAGGTAAATCAAGCTTCCTATTAACGTTCAGATTACTAACTATCGCACACTATTTTAATATATCCTAGTAATGTCTGTAAGTTATTGCAACTTTTTTTTACAAAGAATAGTCCTGCATCATTTATCAAAGAAAGGATTTTTATAAACTTCATTTATCCGAAAACCATATTGGCTCATCAAACAAAACTTCTTCGTAATTAAATATTTAAAAGAAATGTTAAGAAGGTTGTTTGCTTTGTTACTATGGTTTGAGGCATCTTTCCAAAATAACGTATTAACTCCGTCTAGAAGAAAAAAATTGTTCGAAAAGAAAGTTTAATCAGAGTATCTTTTTCGTTGGCATCTATTTGAAAAGCAACATAAATAAATTTCTTGTTTTGGTTTATAAATAATGCTAATAAAATAAACATCTGCAGTGCCCAGCACTGTCATTCTTATACAAAGTAAATCCATCAGTTAAGATAGAAAGGATAATAAAATAAATTAATATAATATAAATATAATTATTCATTTTATTTAAGTATTATTATGACCAAAAACTTCTTATTTTTCAAATAAATTAAATACTTCACAATATATAATATGTTGCACAATCAAGTTATTTTACTCAATTTTGTTTTTCTGGCAAAAAAAAACAGGCATAGTTCATATGATGTTTACTTTCTTTTACGAAGTAATAAGTCAGTATTGTAATCACGAAAAAAAAAACTCAAATAGGAGATTTTCCACACACATACACACACACAGACGTCATTCCAAAAATAGTCAGACTCGATTTAGGGAAGGTCAAAAGGTGTATTTCCGTAAAAATTTCGAGAATTTTTTTTTTTCGTGATTACAATACTTACTTATACTTCGTAAAAGAAAGTAAAAAGCACTAATTTCAAAATTACTCGTTAATGCTTTGCAACTGAGTTTCTCATATGCTAATAGAAACGAATATGCAATGAATTAGGTTATAATATATAAAAGAGGGTTCAATTGTGTTTATAACGACGTTAATCTTCTTCGCTTGACATAAAATCTCATTTCCAAAACAAAAGTAAATGAATGAGGGAGATGTGCAGAGTAAAGATATGATGTGTCAGCATGTTTTGTTTGCTTTTGGTGGCACACCTGCACTTACGTATTCAGTAATTCCTCTTTTATTTATGCATTATTTCGCTGGCTCAACACGAACGGTGTTGCTTGAATGCAAGAAGTTTAAATATGCATTAGAAATTAAGAACGTCGCCCCTAGATATTGGATCTTTATTCGCTGCTTCACTCTGTCATCATATTTTTTGCTTGTCGGTCGTCAGCGCGTTCAGCCTGTCGTCCTCACAGAAATCTTTCCTCACTTTACTTTTTTTTTGTTTGCGCGATAACAAGAAGTGTTCCCGAATGCAGGGATCTCATTTGGATAAAATTTCATAATATTTTCAAGCTTGTTTATTTAAAATATTAATTCTAATTTAATACAGATCGTTTATAAAAGGAATGAGAAGCGCAGCTCCTTCAATGCACGTTTGCAAAAGTTGTCTTTTAACGAGCCTTTATTGTTGTTGTTATTCATTATTTTTGTTTTACCTTCCATTTTTGTTTGCTATTTCACTTATTTTGTATCAACAAAATGTGATTACATAATTTAATGAGTATATTTATTTAAGGTGTATAGAAATCAAATGCGACGCGATTTCACCGATGTCAGTTAAATTTGTTTTTAAGTTTAAAGCAATTCTTAAGCCGCCAGCAATTATACTTTGCCATAAGGTATATCATTTTAATTTGATATTGATTATTTTAACGAAAGCATCTATTTTACAGACATTTTTAGTGAAACTAGTCTTAAAGCTTTAATGCACCAATATATGCTTACGTCAGAATTTGAAATTTTTTGGTTGATAATTTGATTTACATTTCATAATTAACTGTACAATTTAAAGCAATGTTGCCGCATTCAAGATTTTAAAACTAGGGAATAAAAAACAAGTAATATGAACATGTGCAGTGTATTGAACTGGTCTTTCTTATACATAGTAGATATATTTTGTTTATATAGTAAATAAATTAAAATATAACTTTTTTTAAATTTTATGACAATATTTCGATTCACTATGTAGAGATAGATGATAATACTAGCTTTATTGTAATTATTGAATATAAACAAAACATACCTATTACGTATAAGATTGTCCAGTGCAATAATTGTAATCATAATTTCATTGCACTGCTTTAATATCTTTTTGTTGTTCTGCCGTTAATATTAGTCTTTTTTATACCTGTTCAAATGCAGTTCGTATTCTTTCTCTTAATTCAGCTGAATAGTTGTCATCACAGTCGTATCTCAGTCTTGGATGGGTAACCGTCCAAGAGAAACCGTTCGCTGGCAGGGGCTTTCTGTGTGGGAGTCCAGCAGGTTTTTTCCGAGTACTCCTGTTTGTCCTGCATAGGTACACATACCAAAAAGAAGCTAGGGCGAGGATCGAAGACGCCATCTCTCGTGTAAGCGCAAGTTTACGCCATTTGATAAGTAGATACATGTTCCAATGGTAGCTACAAAAGGCAGCTGGTCGCAGTACAAGCGCTTGTGTGGCAAACAAATACACAACACCACACTTAGGATTGAAATTCTAGTTTTCATCATAACGTTTATATCATTTTGAGTATCCGGTTATGTATACGATATGTGTAACTATGTAATACATAGAGTAATCATCGAAAACAGTTGCAGCTGCGACGTTAAATAATGTAATTTCCTTCGTAATTGATTAACTGTCTGAAATCGACTTCAATCTCGTAAATTTGAGCCGGCAAGCGTCATGGGTAGCACATGCCTTGAACTATATTTTTTATTAACATAAGAGGTAAATAAGAAAAATGTAGAGCAATGAGTATGCTCGGAGTAGATCATAATAAAGAAAACTGCGTCCGGAAGCTATATCGCACAATAATGTCCCCATGAAAGACTGATATGCAAATAAACAGCTAAAATATGCATTAATAACTTAATATATGCAAAAAAAATCCAAAATATGCTATAGAATATACCAAATTATGTAAATCAATAATTACGTAACCATATGAAATTTATGAAGCAACTGTTATTCCCTTTTCCTTATTTCACAATCTTTATTCATAGATAAATGTACATGTCGACCACTAAGTAATTATATATATATATATATATATATATATATATATATATATATATATATATAAATATATATATATATATATAATATATATATATATATATATATATATATATATATATATTAAATAATCAAATAACATACCTATTATTCAAAAAATGAATATAGGTTATTAAGTAATGTTTAAGAAAAGTATAAAATACTATGTGAACAATAAAAGTTTGCAATTAGAGTTCAAAAATACATTCTCGTCTAGGGAGTTAACAGGTATACCGTTAACATTTCTTGCAACATCATCTTGGTGATTCTGAAAATATCCCAATGCGTATACAATATAAATGATCATCGGCCTGTAGATCTAATATTTTAAGCCTTACACATAATAATAATCATAACTAAGCAAAGTTTTGAACTACATAAATGAATACTGTGCTATGAAAGGCCTATGCAACTCGAATGTTAACCGATGCGATTTATATTTGTTTGTTGCTCTTTAATAAATAGATCCAAAATGGTACAAAATGGAATTGGCAAGCTATTGCTATGGAAATATTGGCATGCACAGCTTAGGTTTGTACCTTTGTTATTATTATAATATAATCAAAATTTATGGCGTTCGAAAAGAAGGAATGCAGGATAGGAAGACGAACATCGATTAGAGCAAGTTAAACAATTTGTTTATTCAGGTTGTTCATTCTCTAGCGATGGAAAGTATGATTGCAAGTTTGAGAAGGGAGTGTCTACTTGTTGTAAGATTTTAGAGGCTTTAGGATTGTTTGTAAGAAATTTGAACATTTCTAAGGATGCAAGGTTATGCGTGTACATGTGCCATTGTTGACGTATGGGAATAAATGATGTGTTTGGCTAACCAAGCAGAGCGATAATGTAAAAAATGTCGTACATAGAATAAGTGAGTCAAATAAGATGGTATGGTTATGTTGAAAGAATGTCGAATGAAAGTAAATTGGATGGAGTTCGCTGTAGGATATCGTTAAAATATATCGAATAAATAAATAAAAAAACACTCGTTAATGTTTCAAAATACTTTATTTGTCGATATGTATTTTGGCAGTATGTATGAAATGGAAGAGGGCAAATAACAGTTGTGTATTGAAAACTCGACAAGGAATTATAACGGTTTCAGAAGTAGTACGGAATTTAAATCTAATTTTTCGTTCATTAAAATTTTCTTTTCGGAAATGGCTTTATTGATCTCTAGTTCTTCTAGAAAATTCATTTTTAATCTTTTGTTTACAATATGTAGAATTTTTAAGTACGTTATATTAAAGGAATGATTGTTTTCTATCATATGCTTTCCAAAATTGAAATCAGTTTTATTAAATCTCTATGTTCACACATGTTACGAAATTCTAGTATTGAAATTTATACCGGTTTGACGATGTAGATGGCATTACAACTACTACAGTTTATTCCTTATATCCCACTGCGATTAAGTTTGCTAGTGCTACTTAGTTTGTTGTGCAATAAGTAGCTTTTTATGTGACTTTCATTATAAAAGACTGCTGTAATATATTCGGATTTATCTGTAGTCTTTGACATTTGTCTTTGGTACATCATTATAATAAATTCGTTTGAATATAAAGTTTCTTTGTTTTCTACGTAGAATCTAGTATACTAATTTAGGGTAAAAACCATTGTTTTTGGTGATTGTACGGATTTTGTTTAGCTGTTTTACTTTCTTTTACGAAGTAATAAGTATTGTAATCACGAAAAAAAAACATCGGCCATGCGTTGGCCCTAAACTTTCTTTTATGTAGACAGTATATTTAGATTTGATAGAATATAAATAAAAATATAAAATAATTAAATTTCAAGAAAATATTTTCATTCATTGTCCAATAAAATTGTAGAGTTAGTTTATTGTCAGATTTCCAAAGAAAACATATGTATTTTAGATTTTAAATGTTGGATTTTATAGTATAAAGAAAATATAATTATTCATTACATATTATTAAAATTATTATGGCCCGGCATTTTTAGTTTTCAAATTAATTTTAAACCAGAAAAAATATTTATATATAATATTTTAAATTATTTACTAACCTTTGTAACGCTTTTTCACTAAACTTATTTGTGACACTGACAATAAATGTTAAATTTCCAAATATTTTTTATTTAAAACAGTTGACATACATAGTAGATACGATTTATTATACGAGTAGTAACTATGGCAATATAAATAAGATAATAGCAATTTTCTCGTAACTGGTACACTTTTTGAAGTAATGTCTCAAACAAAAGTTACTCGAATCATTAATATCTTTTACTTTAATTATAACTATTTTACTGTAAGTGTAGCCATTTCCAAGATATGTAAAAAGTGTCTCAAGTAAACATGCACTTCGGGTTGAATATGCTTTTCAAAAATAGGAGGTTTTCCTCCCAGGCATATACAAATCTTAAGTTTAAAGTTTCATAATTACGTATGTTTTCTCAATACCTTAAAGGTTAGATTATTCGAATGTTTAGTGAGTGTAAGATGAAGAAAATTTTAGATTTGTGAGCAAGCAGAATAGGAGAATACAAGATTATAAAGACGGTCATGAATTTGTACGAAGCAAAAGAAGCTTATAAGGATAGTATTGAATCGTGAAAGATTGTCAATATGTGAATATATGTTGGTAGAGGGGATTCTGCCACCTTATTTAATGGGAATACGAATGAAGGTATGTATGTATGTGTTAAAGTGAAAGGAAACACAAACACTACATTTGGATATATTATTATTATTATTGTGTGCGGCGCTACAGGGAATGTTCCCTCTTCAGCGTGTTGTGTGATGTCAGTGTGCGTGGTCAATATTTGCCGTGACTAGTGTACCTAAACTAACTTGACCGAGCCCTGGCTCACTGTATTTGTGGATATCTGTTTTTTTTCTTTAGGTGTGTGTGTGTGTGTGTTTCCTAGGCAAGGAAACTGGAGAAACCTGCCAAAGTACCGTTTTACCGAAGCAAATCACAGGTGAAAAATTCCATTCTTCCTAGGAGGGATTCTAGCTAGGCAATCTTCATAGTTCACTTACTGAGAAGTAGAAGTGTTAGCCACTAGACCACGGATGCCTCCTTGGATATATGTATTAGTTCCAAAAAAGATGATCACCATAGTATATGTATACCTAATATATACATTTGACAAATTTCTATATTTTCTCTTATCCACAATGATATCCAGAATCAGAGATAATAAATACAACCTCATTACACTACCATTATTTTCCCTTTTTTCATATCTTTCTTGTTTGAATAATTTTAATTTTTACATTATATCTGAATAAATAAATTCATTATTTGAATAATCTTAATATATAAAAAACTTTAGACCATTGAGTGATTTATAAAATAGGTAGAATATATATAATTTTTAAAAAAATCTATCAAATTACAGACGTTTGATAGTGAATTGCCAAGCAAATTGCAAACCATCGTTAATCTAGGACATTACAAAGAATAAATTTTGTGTACGGTGCTAAGCCAGAGACCTATTAGGGTAATGCTTGAAACTTTTAACATTGGGTTTTATGGGAAAATTCAAAGCTGAGTTTCCGTAGAAAAAGAACTTCGCATTTCATTATACATGAGAATATAGATTATGTTGAAGGTTTTGCCATTTATATATTTATATATATATATATATATATATATATATATATATATATATATAGATATAGAGAGAGAGAGATAGATATATATATATATATATATATATATATATATATATATATATATATATATTTTAACTTTCTATGACTTGAGTCGGCTATTTTCCTGAATAAATCGCGCACTATCTCCAAAACCACTGCACTTACAGCAAATATAGTTACATTTTTACATAGTTTATGCACAATTTTTGATTGAAAAGTTTTTTCTAAAAGTGCTACCAATTACAAGACAATTGTTACTGAATTCTTAAATTTCCTATTTATGTTGCCATAGTTACGTAGTATAGGAAATTATATTTAATAAATCAGTTCCACTATCGCCGATTCTCTTTAAAGCCAAAAAAGATGATTTTATTTTCGAGTGTCTTCGATATTCTAAGAATAATTGTGTTTTTAAAAGTAATTTAAAATGTTTTACACTAACTAAACATAATTTTCAATTTCCGATTAGTGAGCATTAGAGAATTAAATAAATGAGTCACATTATAAATAAAACACTTTACAGTCCTGCTGCTCGGTATAAGAGCAAAATGTCAGTAGGTCAACTGTCCAAAGCAGCAAACATTAAGAGATTCTGCACTTGAATACAGCACGTCCTCTAAATGGGCACGTACTGTGGAGCGGGTTCTTATAACAGCAAAGCCGCCAAGCCATGTGCCACATGAAAACCTCTTTTAAGAACGTTAATAATGTATATGGTTATTCGCGTTGGAAGAGTTAAAGATTATAAGCAACTAAAACTCTATAATTAGTTAATAGTCGATATATAACAAGAATTTGAAAAAAGGACATGAAAAGAATTTCATCTTAAGTTGCATTTGCTAGTGACGTGCTGGAGAGAGTTCTAACTAAAACGTTCTTCATAAATTCTAGGGATTATAAATAAATATACTTAAATAAAATATATATAGATTTAAAAATAAACGTCAATTATATAGATTTACTATAAACCAAAAATAGATTACATCATTCCACATAGATTGAACGTGCTTTTTATTTATAAAATATCTGCATTGTCTTCCACTGGAATTTCTTATACATAGATTATAAGAACCACAATAAAATACAATCAAGATAATATTACTATCCGTTAGTGTTTATAAAACATCGGCCATGTATTGGCCCTAAACTTTCTTTTACGTAATCAGTATATTTTGATTTGATAGTATATAAATTAAAATATAAAATGTTTAAATCTAAAAGAAAATATTTTGATTCATTATGTCCAGTAAAATTGTGGTAAAGTTAGATTTTTGTCAGATTTCTAAAAAAAACATGTATTTTAGATTTAAAATGTTCGATTCTATAGTAATATAAAGAAAATATAATTATTCATTACACATTATTAAAAATTATTATGGCCGGACATTTATATTTATATATAATATTTTAAATTATTTACTAACCTTTGTAACGTTTTCTCACTAAACTAATTTGTAACACTAACAATAAATGTTAAATGTCAAAATATTTGAATATTTAAAACAATTGATATGCATAGTAGATGCGATTTATTATATATAATTTCCCATACCTACGTAACTATGGCAATATCAATAAGATAAGATCTTGTAACTGGTCCACTTTTTGAAGAAATGTTTTCATACAAAAGTTTTGCAGAATACTAATCTTTCAATGTTATTCTAACTATATTTACTGCAAGTATAGCCGTTTCGGAGATATTGCAGAAATTGCAAAAAAAGTCTTAAGTAAACGTGCATTTCCGGTTTGAATATGCTTTTCAAAAATAAGAGGTTTTCCTCCCAGGCATATACAAATCTTAAGTTTAAAGTTTCATAATTGTATCTTCAACAGTGTAGACTGTAGAGCGCATACATACACACAGGCACACACACAAACACACACCCACCCACACACACACACACACACACACACACACACAGACGTCATTCCAAAAATAGTCAGACTCGATTCAGGAAAGGTCAAAAGATGTATTTCCGTTAAAATTTCGAGAATTTTTTTTTTCGTGATTACAATACTTATTTATACTTCGTAAAAGAAAGTAAAAACAGAAATTTGTTAAATATCAAATAAATTAAAAACCTTATAGAATATAAAAAGGAAAGATATTCTTGGGTGTGCAATCAGGAATTTTTATTATTTTTCAACTCAATGTTTCGACATCCAATATGTCTTCATCAGGAGTTTAAATAGTCATTTGTTACTTGAGTTGAAAAATTATAAAAATTCTGACTGTACACCCAAGAATATTTTTTCTTTTTATAACGCCACAGTTGAAAAATAAGCTTCTTATAAAATATATTATTCAATGCTCCAATACTTTGAAAATATTACTAATTAAAAAAATTACAAATTATTTTAATTACCGTTATTATGTTATCCTGTTAAAATATTAACTGATGTAGTTTATAAAAAAAATCAAACAAATAATAAAAATATTAATTTCTTTCATATAATATCTTAATATTTTTACTGTAAGTGTATATATGTATATACACTTACAGTAAAAATAGTAAGATTTTATATGAAAGAAATTAATATTTTCGCTACATTTGCTTGAAATTGTTCTGCATGTACAAGTTACAAATAATGTATTTATGTTTATATATATATATATATATATATATATATATATATATATATATATATATATATATATATATATAAAAGGTCGGCAACACTTATTCTGCCCCGCGATCAAGATTGTAAATAATTTATCTCCGATTTTGACTTTTCATTTATCTCGACAACAGCAGGTAAGAAAACTTCAATTAACTGAATTTTAAAAGTCATATTTACACAGAAAAACAAATATACAAAAAAATATTTAAATTTTAATTTATAAATGTCTAAAACTTATATACGAGGGTGGTTCGGAAAGTCTTCGGCTTGACAAAGAAAACACAAGATATTTTAATTTTCAACGTATTCACCTTACAAAGCAATACATTTAGACCAACGGTTTTTTTAAATTTAACTTCATAACGATGAAAAAAATATATATATTCTCACAATTCTCTTAACCCGTAACTAGTACAGTCAGGTACAACGAAATATACCTATGTAAAACCATGCTTAAATTGATGCTGCGAATAATACCTATACAAGAAACAATCGTCCACAAGACTCACACCGCTCTAGCTTAGGGTTAATCTAATAAAAAGAAACCACCGCAACAGCAGTTATATATAAAAATATGAAAAAAAAAAACTGAATTATTATGTACTCGTGCTTTGATTAAATAAATATAGTTTATTTCATTAGTTATAATCCATTTTCACCACAAAATATTAAAAGTTGGTAGTTCATAATATAAGTTACAAGTGCATCTGCAGGTAAATTACAATATTAGTTTTCTAATAAATATTGTCATAGATAATCTTAAAAGCCATTTCAGTTAAATTTAGTTTTAAAGAAAGAACTATGTAAACAATTTATATATGCTATTGCCTTCTTGTTTGATCTAGTCATGTAAAATAATGATAAAAATTACCCTAAAAACGTATTATCGATTGTTATAGGTTCTAATTTTATCTAGATTTAGATGCCGTCACATATATAGCACACAGCTTTCCAATCAGCATGAAAGCAAATTTCGCATGCTGTTTATATTATTAGTTTCCATTATCATAAAATTATATATAATTAAATATGATACAAGCTGCAATATGGCCAATTGTGCAATGAAAATATGGGTGTTTTGATGTTAATATAGCATTAAAATGTCAAGAATATAGAAATACAAGTTTTGTAGAAACAAAATAACTAAAAATAGAATTTTATCAACTTATCAAGCCATTTTATATTACTCATATAATAATTATGAGTAAATAATTAACTCGTAAGTCATATTTTATTAAAAATCTCAGCTTTATGATCGCATAAAACCAAAGATAATCTTAGCCTTGTTTACCGACGACCAAGTTTGGCACTTGAACGTTTACCGCACATTTCAGAAGTGTAATATTCTGTTGTGCTCGACCACAGACTTAAAGACCCAAAGCTAGCTACATATTCTCGACCATAGCTCAGATTTTCACTTGCAGTACTGCAGCTCTGTTCAGAGACTGTGAGAATCCTACATTTCGGCCATTATAATAATTTGTTTGCGTATAACGACAGCATAACATGGCTTGCGAAACGTTTTGTAAATGCGTTTCGCTAATATGACGTTTACGGTTTTAATAATTGTGATTTATATTTAAACACCATTTCGATGGAAACACGCCTGCCATAAATTTGTGTCCCGCATTGTTGGATTTACGTGTTTCAATTCAAAAACAAAGTGATAACTTCAAATTGTTACCAAATGCTGACAGAAAAAGCGCTGCAATAAGCACAGTAACTTTTGTTTTTTTTGCGAATGTTTTGTATAGCTCTATTTATTCATAGTGACAAAAAACATATTAAGAATGATTTAAATAGTTTCCTTATATATTCGTTAAACTTATTTTGACTGCTACATTATATTCGAATAACGGCATTAACAATCATGAGTATATGTTAATTTGTATTATTTACATCATATGTTAAAATATTAGCATTACCTTCGTTAAAATATACATTTAACGTAAAGATAGACAAACACATTTTAGTTTTACTGATTTACAGTTGCCTTAGCAATATTCAAATACATTAACACTACACTTACAAAACTGAAATTTATCCTTTTGTGAATTGAACAACGTATTGCTCCATGAAAGAATATTGTATTTTTCTGATATAAATGTATATATTTTGTTTCGTTATTTTAGTTATTATTATTATTATATATTTATATATATATATATATATATATATATATATATATATGTATATATATAAATGTTTATTCTAAAAATTTGCCATTCAAAAGAAACGGAAACTAGATGTCACATAAGGATAAATACCAGTGCACTTGTATCTCAAAATTTGTGTGTCAAATATCACTTGTGTGTCATATATCACGTCACTGTTAACTTTAGTCATAAATTGTCCAACAAAAGCGATGTGTTAAAGTAAATGGATCCAGGGTGTGCAAGTAGTCATATTTCGGAACACATGTTAGTTACTAAATTTGTAGATGTTAACGTGTAATAATACAACAAATAACTTTAATTTTAAATTCAAAAGTTGCTTGCAAAAACTTCATTTTAAGTTCAATACA
Organism: Nebria ingens riversi; assembly: GCA_018344505.1. Taxonomy (NCBI): domain Eukaryota; kingdom Metazoa; phylum Arthropoda; class Insecta; order Coleoptera; family Carabidae; genus Nebria; species Nebria ingens. The sequence goes on from JADQWA010001149.1 coordinate 21,141, forward strand.
ATACGAATTGTTAATTCGATAGAGCTAACAGGTTCTTTGATCAAAACACGATTTTGGTCGTAATAAAGATTAAATAACACAGAGTTTGTAAAGACACAAGGAATTTGGTATAATTTAAAAACAATCGTTTAGATCAAATAGTTTGTTGCACTTCTAGCAAAACCAATCTTTTATTAAAAGAAATACTGCAACGACTTATCCGCTTATTGAGAATGATGGAAGTTTGTGTACAACAATAATGATAATATAATTAAATCGTGTAGTTGAAACAATTTTGTAGATTATTTAAACTTTGAAAGGAAAAGATGCATAATGGTTTAAAGTGAGTCGCACTCATGTGTTAGTGTGGTGTTCTCTCTCTTACCAATGGACCTCGAGAGTGTTATAATGAACACCAAACTAATAGCCAGGACCGTATTGGTGGGACAAGCACATGAATATTTGAACGAATAAGGGAAGTATAAACACACTTAGTTTTTGGATATATGTTTGGTTTCCTACGTTGTAGAAAAGCACCTTCGTTTGGGGTGTCACCCCCAGAACTGAGTCGATAATTTGGTGTTGATGAGGAGCTCACTTGGAGTTAGAACAAAAAAGTAAGAATTTCTTGGTCAAAATATTCGGACGTCTTAATCTCTAACCAGATATTGAAATTAGTAACGATCCGATCAAAACCAACCCCTGATCAATCCGACCCATCCGATCGATCAACCAACCTACCGTTGCAACCAAAGTATAAAAATGTACCTCGCACAACATGGTGTCTACGACTCTTACTATTTCTACGGTGTAAAGGAGCTGGCAGACAAATGTAAGCCCAATGACGTACACGGAACGCAAACAGTTCCGTAGACAAAGTTCTGCAACATAAAACACCTTTGTGACTGTCAGATGTCATGCACAGTATGAAAACAGTAAAATCTGGTTACCAATAGCTTTTTATTTGACTTCAGTAAAGGTGCTTTTGCGAGACATAGTGCGTGCAAACAACAGATCATCCTTTAGACTTAACGAAGTCAGCTCAATTTTCATTGCATTTCATAAATGTATGTTCAATATTATTGGAATGATTCAAATTCTTTTATCTTGACTCCTTTATATCAACGAATTATTTAGTTACTACAAACACACAACGTAGTTCCAATTCTAGACAAAAACAAATTTAGATCAAACCATTAATTTTGATTTTTATTTAATGAATATTGTTAGTATTTTTATTAATTTGCCATTTAAATACTTTATTAGTTATTTAAATTACTATAGCTAACTGTTAAAATATTGATAGCCATATTTTATATGATTGAATAAATATAAATATCCAAACCCACATAACTATAACTATAAATACTAAATATAAGAATACCAGGAACAGTTTTCTGGTAAATAAAAGCAACTCTTTGAAAAAAAATTACGCGACATATCATTATCATTCATTATAGCTTTAACTAATTTTACTGTTAAAAACAACAAAAATTGATAAGATTAAGCATACCCTTCCGGTTTGAATATACTTTTCAATAGTAAAGGATTTTCTTCTGAGCAATATACAAATTTTAAGTTTATAGTCTCATAATTTTATTTTCAACAGTTTTGCCTGCAACACACACATACACATATTAACACAATAGTTTTAAAATAAGTTATTTGCAGTGTAATATACTTAACTTTCTTATGCATAGTAGGTAAGTCTGTTTAAATAAAGATAGTAAAAAACAATTATTATAATTATTTGTTATATTACATCTATTAGTAATCATTATGACCGGCAATATGTAAGTTGATAAATTAAATACCTATGATGTTTTTGAATTTTAAACACTTTCAGTCAATCTAGTTCTGACAATCGCTGCAAATCAGAGATAAAGTGGCAAATCTAAAATTATGAGTCAATTTTGCTTTCTTGTTCAAATATTGACAGACAGTTGATATTATTTAATTATTATAAAATGTCATGCCCACGTTACTATGGCCACGTTTAGAAATTTAAGAATTTCAGTAAAAAAATTCTTGTAGGTAACTGGTGCACTTTCTGAAGAAAATTTGAAATATATATATTGTGAGAAATATTAATCTCTTTTATTTTGATCTTGGTTATAGTTACTGTGAATTGCAGCCATTTCGCAGCAACGACAAAACTTCCCTAGATTAGACATGCACTTCCGCTTTCAATATTCTTGTTATAATAGTGCTGCTTCAAAATACAGAAAAACAGCTAACAGTTTATTTCTTCCAATATGAAACCATAAATTACAGTAAACTGCTAAGTATATCTAAGAAAAGTATGCACCAAGTTCTAAAATGTGATTCAAATACCGTAACTTTTATGTTAGCATGTCGTACAAGTACTTGTAAAAAGTAATAAAACATGAATTGCAATTTGTAAACAAATTTGTAATATAATTTTATTGTAGTTAAACTTTTAATTTTCAATTATGCATCTTCATGTGGATAATATTAACTATATCCAACCAAGAACAAAGCAATACGAATTAATGTTTACTATACTTTGTGCTAAAGGTGGTGCGTGCATTGTTTGCATATGTAAATAATATAAAGAGAAAAACATGGCAGACAAAAATAAGCGGACGATTCTGATGTGGTTGCTGATGTCAGACAACAGGAGTGAAGCAATGGCAGCCAAAAGCCAACCAACTAAAGGCCAGTATACACGGGTCGACAGGCGAACACTTGCAATCCCAGCACGTCAGCCATATCACCTCACACTCCCTTCTCGCTGTTCCACCACCCGTCATTCAGTGAGATGAAAAGCTTTCACGCACATACATACTAACAGAGCTATGTACGTGTGAACGTGATGTGCATAATGTTACCACTTGTTCAGCAACTTTTCCTACAGATACCTTTAAATGTTTGTGAGTAAAAATATACTTTCATCTCGAAAACGAGAAAATATTTGCTAGATATCACTGTTGCAAATGTAAAAATAACATCAAAGGAGATCTTACATAAGTATATAGGCATTGCGTGTACATTGCATTACGTGTACAAAATTATTCATATGATATCACGTAACATCGTTGTAAATGTTATTAATTATTTTACGTGTAATTTGAGTTTATGGACAATGGACAGTTACTGCACTGTAAGATAAAATGAACTTAGCAGTAACAATTTAACTATTATAAAAGATATATATATACATATATATATATATATATATATATATATATATATATATATATATATATATATATATATATCTACGAGGGTGGTCTGAAAAGTTTCCGACCTAACAAAGATACAAGACATTTTTTCAGAATTTTTTTTTTTTCAACATAGTCTCCTTGTAACTCTACACACTTCTCCCCGCGATGCTCCCATCTCTGTAACCCGTTCAAATAGTACTCGGCGTTTTTCTCTGCAAAATAATTGTTCACGAAGGTGATTGCCTCTTCATTTGACGAAAATCTCTGTCCTCCGAGCGCAATTTTTAAATGAGGGAACAAAAAGAAGTCGCTTGGTGCTAGATCTGGTGAGTAAGGCGGATGGTCAAGCAGTTCAAACCGTAATTCGTGGATTTTCGCCATGGCAACCGCTGAGGTGTGAGACACGTTTTTGGTCTAACACGGCACCCAACGCGCAAACAGCTTTCTCATGTCTAAATGTTGATTTAATATGTGACAAACACGTTCTTTTGACATGTTCATAACCTCTGCTATCTCTCTCTCGTTTTAATTCGGCGGTCGTCTAGCACCATTTCGTGAACTTTGGCGATGTTTTCGTCGGTAGTTGCTGTTTTTGGACGTCCCGAACGTTCATCGTCTACCAAGCTATTACGGCCACGTTTAAATCAGCTGCCCAAAATTTCACTGTGGTAAATGATGGTGCAGAGTCCCCATACACAGAATCCAACTCATCTTTGATTTGCGTAGGCGTATTGCCTTTCAAAAACAAATATTTGATGACAGCTCGATACTCGATTTTGTCCATTTTCATAAAAACACTCACATCAACTCACTCAAACGACTGTTATATAACAACTGCGCGTCCAAAATGGCTGAAAATTTGGTGAGTAACTGTCAACAGATGAACAACGAAATTCCCTAGCTGTTATTTACGAGTGCTGTTATCTTCATGTTGAGGTCAGAAACTTTTCAGACCACCCTCGTATATATATATATATATATATATATATATATATATATATATATATATATATATATATAAAGGTGAGATACGAAAAACCTGAATGTATGAGGTGGTATAATCATGTTGAGAGATGGTCGAATCAAAGATTGACGTGAAAAATTTACGTGGGCGTGATGAATAATGTGAGATTGCTTTCAAAAATATGATTGAGAATGAATTGTGCGAAAGTAAAGTTGTGAAAAACCAGAATAGATTCTTGTTTGAAGAACCTGATAAATCCGAATGAAGCAAATATGTACAAATGGACGTACAACATTTCTACCACCCCATTCGATTAAAATAGGTATGAAGTTTTGTCTGTTGATATGTATCATTTAAAATAATTCTCTCTCTATATGCTTTTTGATTTTATAAATACCTTCAAAACAGCATATATTTTGTCACGATTTTACTAATTTCAAATAATTTGTTGTAAAATATAAAATTATGAATCCAAATGACATTTCTTAGGTATAAATAACGCTATTATTTTATTTTAACAGAGAAAAACTTTTAACATAGGCGGATTAAACTTTGAAAAGTACTGTACCTGGTTAAAGGTAGGAAATAATGTTTAATGTTTTGTAGCAAATATCTTATTTAAAATAAAATATTATGAATACAAATCACCATTCTTAGAATTACTTGCCTGGTAAGCTGCCTTAACTTCTCTTCTTACCGATCTAAATCCTTTTCTCTAAAAATATTAACTGTTGTATGCGAGATACAGTAAAAGCAAGAGAAAAAAGATCTTGTGGATTTTGGTGAATCAGAAGAGCAGCTTAGTAGAATGATACACAATATAAGTGCTATAGGAAAGTATATGAATCTTGAACTGAATGTACGTAAAGCATAAGTTATAGTGTTTGAAAAGAACTAGTACAGGGCAGTGTATTACACACTTGTGGTAGATCGACATCGACTAGAGCAAATGAAACAGTTTGTTTATTTAGTCTGTTTATTCTCTAGCGATGGAAAGTATGATTGCGAGATTGAGAGAAGAGTTGGTTGTAAGATTTTAAGGGCTTTAGGAATGTTTGCAAGAAATGTTGACATTTCTAAGGCTGTTTATTCTCTAACGATGGAAAGTATGATTACGAGATTGAGAGAAGAGGGTCTGCTGGTTGTAAGATATAAGGGGCTTTAGGTATGTTTGCAAGAAATTTTTACATTTCTAAGGATGCAAGGTTATGCGTGTACAATGGTGTACTTGTGCGATCGTTGATTAGGTATGGAAGTGAATGTTGGGTTTGGCAAACCAAGCATAAAAACGCATGACTGCTGTGGAAATGAAATTTTTAAGAGTTATTTGGTATGTATCAAGAGATAGAAAGAGAATACGTGGGTGTATGAGCAGCGTGATATTGTAAAAAATGTCGTACGTAGAATAGGTGAGAGTCAAATAAGGTGGTATGCTTATGTTGAAAGAATGTCGAATGAAAGACTAACAAAAAAGATTTACGTTGGCGTGCTAAGTGGATAAACCGAATGAGAATGAATTGTGCGAAAGAAAAGTTGTGAGAAAGTGAAATAGAAGAGCGTGTATGGAAAATTTAATGAAATTGAATGAAGCAAAAGAAGTCTGTATGATAGAGTTTGATGGCGAAAGATTGTCAAGATGCGAATGGATGTAAATAGTTTTCTGCCACCCCATTTGATGGAAATAGGTATGAAGTTATGTACGTATGTTTTAATTTATTTAGATGAGGAATAATTTTAGGATAGGTAGATAAAACTTACAGAATTACTGTACATGGTTGAAAGTAGGAGGATGGAATGGGAAGTTACGAATAGAAACATGGATGGCAATATTGTAGTATAAACGATGATGCATATCGTTCGGTTACATTTATTTTAATTAATTAATTTATACAGCAAAATATGTAAAACTTTCTTTTTGTGACAGTTAATAAAATTTTCTATGCTGATAGACATTGTTAAGTTTTCAAATGTAGAAAACATTTGGATTTAGTATTAAATATGATGAATGTGAGCAATAACTAAAAAAAATTGTTTTCTCATTAAAACAAAATCCCGAGCAGGTTTGCAGAAAATATGCATGAAAGTAGATCTATACAATACGCTTGACAGCAGTTAAGTTTAAAATTACAACGCTTGTACGGGATGTAGTGCATGTGCGTATAAATCGTTACATAACAAGTTAAGTACTCCAAGAAATCGCACCGTCGCAGTTACTTGTAATCCTAATATGTACCGCTTTTATTTGAAGTCCAAATTTAATTTGATTAGTTGTGTTTTCATTTAATATAAAGCAACTTATAAAAAGGTTACATAGTTTTTTGCAGGAGATTGCCACAATATTGCAGATCACATGCCTTTAGTTGAATATGTAAACTAGCATTTTTCCTAGCATGGATGATGGAGTGCATGATGAAATTAAATTTGAATAAATATCGTGTTATTTTCAAATTGAATTTCATCATGCACTCCATCATAAATATAAAAACAATTGTATCTTTATAAAAAGAATTGCTTGTTTTCCAAATTTTACATACAGCAGCATATAATATTGTATATACATATGTCTGTACATATATTACTACACAAAATTCTGGATTTTACAATGGTCTATTATCGTAAACATATTTGGGTGCAATTGAACTGCAACGCTAAATTGAATCTATTCAAGCATTTCGAATATGTTTATGGAATGAACACGTCTAACAACAGTTTGCAATGTTTGTTTAACCTTACAATTGTAAATATGATAATAGAAATTAATTCCTGTTATAGCCTATTCTACATAGCGCTTTACCAAATACTGCAACATAAATTTTTATGGGACTTTTAATTAGACAGATCATTTCAAACAATTAAAATAACCAAATGACCAGATATTCCAATGTGCTTTACAATAAACCTGATGAAATTAATTTTAAATATAATTTATTAATACACTTGAAATAGCATTTATCAATTAAATGCTTTAAACTACTTTAAGGCTGTAGAGCGCATGCACACACACACATACACACAGACACACACACACACACACACAGACGTCACAGCGCACACAGACTCACAGGAGCACAGACACACACACACACACACACACACAGTCACATAGGTATGGACAATTATATATAATAAATCGTATCAACTATGCATGTCAACTGTTTTAAATATTCAAATATTTTGAAATTTAACATTTATTGTCAGTGTCATAAATAAGTTTAGTGAAAAACTGTTACAAACGTTAGTAAATAATTTAAAATATTATATATAAATATTTTCTCTGGTTTAAATTTAATTTTAAAACTAAAAAATGTCCGGCCATAATAATTTTTAATAATATGTAATGAATAATTATATTTTCTTTATATTACGATAGAATCGTATATATGTTTTTTTTTAGAAATCTCACTATAATCTATCTTTACAAGTTTACTGGACATAATGAGTGAAAATATTTTCTTGAAATGTTAACATTTTATATTTTAATTTATATACTATCAAATCAATATATACTGACTACGTAAAAGAAAGTTTAGGGCCAACACATGGCCGATGTTTTTTTTTTCGTGATTACAATACTTACTTACTACTTCGTAAAAGAAAATAAAAATAGACATTAAGAACAACTCAGGCGTATACAAATTAAAGTGCGACGAGTGTGATTGTGTATATGTTATAGGACAAACAGGAAAGAATTTTAAAATCTGATACAAGGACCATTTAAGAGAGTACATTTTAAAAAAATCTGATTTAACTTTCGCAAACCACCTAATCACAGCTGGATATAGATCGACCATAAACAATAAACTCATAGCGTAACACTTTCAGGAAAAAGGACTAAAGTTGATCAAACGTTAATACTATAGTTGTTAGAAATAGTAAAGTGTAATAAAATAAAACAGAAACGTGCATCAATGAACAACTGGAACTCTACTGATCACCACTCATTGGCATCTGGGGATAACCCATACCCGATAGACCTAGTTTAAATATGTATAATTTTAATTCTCGACGCTTTAGTTCAGATAAATAGTTAAGACCTGATAATGCCACATTGTCGTCGAAACTAGTCGTATTAAGAATTTAATAAATAGTGGGACTAAATACTGTGTATTTTTTAAACCATAACTTAATTATAAATCTTAAGTTTATTCTTTCATGATACATAGACGTTATTCCAAAAATAAACAGATTTAGGCTGAAAAGATGTGTTTCAATTAAAATCTCGGGATATATATTTTCCATGATTAATAAAACTTACTGATTACTTTGTATAATAAAGTAAAAAATGTTATAACAGAGCATCTCTTGTAATAAATTTCTTCGATAAATAGCTGCTCAAATAAATGAAAAATTATTAAATACGTAGCGTAATTTGTATCTGTAATCATAAATATAATATAATAAGTCAAATACGATTTTATCAAAGATACAATATAATAAGCAAAGGCGTTTTTGGAGGTTTAAACTATTATTAATTTGAAAAATACATCATGGTCATGATTTTACGATTACCCTGAAGTTATGCATCTTTCATTTAAATTATATCTGTCTATCTATGGTCAATTTTACATATTTCTGGGTAATAATGACGAAAAAATATAATTTTTAAATCATAAGCTATTATTGTTGACCATCTATAACATAATAATGATTAATCTTGTAATAAAAATTGAAAAAAGGAGCACAATAAAGTATATGCGTAAAGGCTCAATAAGTCGAGGCACAAATTATAAAATCTATATCACTATTTTATGCATAATTTGTGCATATTTGTGCCGCAATAAATTACTTTTTTATTCCTACTAGTTTCAAAGTTATAAACAATAAAATATGTTTATGTTCACACCAATACAAAAGCAAATTACTTTTCAATTTTTTATACTATTAATTTTGTGCTTAATTTGAGTCAATTATGCCCTAGAAATACATATTTTGTAACCAATAACGATTCCAAAATGTGCATGTGCCAAATTCACGCTAGCACAAAATAAAAATCAAATTGAAAATTAATTTTTTTTCAATAAATAATTTGTGCTCAATTTGAGCTCCAAATAGTATTATGCCATCATGATCGATAATAGAGTAATAAGCATTAATGATTTCGCACATGTGAAATTGGCACAAAAAAACTCAAATCAAAATTTTCTTTATACACATAATTTGTGTTTAATTTGAGCCAATTTAAGTTCTAAACATTTTTGCTTAACACTACCAATTATGGAGTAATAAGCATTTACTTTTGGCACATGTAAAATTGGCAAAAACTCAAATTCAAAATTTATTTCCGTGAATAATTTTTGCCTAATTAGTGCCTATTTGTGCCCTAAAAAGTTTGATTCTATCATGGCTTTTATTTATTGGGATGTGCTTTATTTGTTTATACTTTCATTATTTGCTCCATCGTGAGTTATTTTAAAGGTAAACTCAAATATCAGACAGATGATAAAATTTAATAATTACTTTATCTTGCCCAATTTTAGGCCACAATTAAAAGTAAATGCTTATAACTCTATAATTAGTCGTGTTTGAGCTAATTCTTAGGGCACAAAAAAGGAAATATTTCGGCAAAAATAGGCACAAAATAGTGATAAAGAGTTCTTATAATTTTTGCCTCGATTTATGGTTCCAAAGTCACGCATCTGAACAAAATGACATCTTTCTTTTGTAATTTTAAGTAATCGTGCGCAAACAGACACGTATGATGTATTAATTGCATGTTAACGAAAATTGAAAATGAAATTGCTGTTCAAACTAAAAATTTACAACCGATATAATTGAAAATTCCTTCAAAATTTTGAGAATTCCTGGTTATAAAGCGATATGAATTTACACGTACTTATTTCATTTTTAATAATTCACAACATTTCTCTATATAACCATACGGATGTATACGTATTTATTTAATACCACAGAACATTTCTCTATATAATTTCGAAACAGTACAATCAGGTCACAACTAAAATTAAACAAACAAATAAATTTATTCTTCAGTTGAACGAAGTATTAAACAGATTGCAATGCAATTTTGCTGTAGGCTATCTCATTTTAATTCGATATTGTTAATATTGCCCAACAAATATATTATACTAACATTAATTAAAATGAGTCTCATGCATACATACATAACATCATGTTTATTATCATCAAATAATGTGGCAGATAACTCATCTATTCACAATCTTATGTTATTCCACTCTATCCTTACATACTACTTTTGCTTAATTCAGATTCATCAAACAGCTTACGCGCGGCCTTTTATTCTGCTTGTTATTAACTTTTCTTTCGCTCTACTTATTCCCAAACGTATTTATCCACTTATACTGAGGACCATTTTCACGCCATTCTACTCTCACACTTAAATCTTCTCCGTCAATTTTTCATTCGACATTCTCTCAACAATTGCATACTTTTATAGTGAAATGAATCATAATTAACGGTAAATTTTATTGTAAAGAACCATTAACGATTAAAAAACATCGGCCATATGTTGGCCCTAAAATTTCTTTTACATAGTCAGCATATTTTGATTTGATAGTATATAAATTAAAATATAAAATGTTTAAATTTAAAAGAAAATATTATCATTCATTATGTCCAGTAAAATTGTAAAGTTAGATTATCGTCAGATTTCTAAAAAACTTGTATTTTAGATATATAGAGAAATGTTCGATTCTATAGTAATATAAAGAAAATATGATTATTCATTACACATTATTAAAAATTATTATGGCCGGACATTTTTTAGTTTTCAAATGAACTTTAAACCTTACAAAATATTTTCATATAATATTTTAAATTATTTACTAACCTTTGTAACGTTGTTTCACTAAACTTATTTATGACACTGGCAATAAATGTTAAATGTCAAAATATTTAAAACAATTGACATGCATAGTAGATGCGATTTATTATATATAATTTCCCATACCTACGTAACTATGGCAATATCAATAAGATAAGATCTTGTAACTGGTACTTTTTGAAGAAATGCTTCAAACAAAAGTTGTGCAGAATACTAATATCTTTCAATTTTATTCTAACTATTTTTACTGCAAGTATAGCCGTTTCGGAGATATTGCAGAAATGGCAAAAAAGTCTCAGGTAAACATGCACTTCCGGTTTGAATATGCTTTTCAAAAATAGAAGGTTTTCTTGCCAGGCATATACAAATCTTAAGTTTAAAGTTTCATAATTTTATTTTCAACAGTGTAGGCTGTAGAGCGCTCACGGCACACAGGCGCACACACACATACAAACGTCATTCCAGAAATAGTCAGACTCGATTCGGGGAAGGTCAAAAGAAGTATTTCCGTTAAAATTTCGGGTTTTTAGCTCGCCGTACATAGTACCGAAGAAGTGTTTGTCAGCATAATTAGTCTGTAACATTCTCGGATTGCAAAATTTCCATAACAAAAAGTTCGTCATTTTTCGCCCTGATGACGAAAATTTCCAAATTATATGATGTGTTTGATTATAACTGTAAGCCGTAAAAAATAATGAACATGAAATTATTTTAAAATAAATCAATTATAAAAATATGAATTACAATTTTTTGATGTATTTAAAGTTTTTTTAAGTTATAACTGAAAGCCGTAAATAAATAAGGAAAATAATAATTTTGAAAATAAACAAAATCAATAAAAAAACAATTGAACTGTTTTTGTTTTTTTCCGGCCTACGCGATACTTTAACTAATGCATATGACAGTTGATGTTTTAGTTTTATTGCTATATCGTTGTTGATTTGATTGTTACTTCGATTATTTTAATTATAGTGCAGTAATAGTTATTTATACAGAAATTCGACATGCCAAAGCTTAGGCATCAGCTCGCCGACTCCAAGTATAATTTTTATAATAACCAAGGTATGAATAAAAATATCTTTGATTAATTACAATACCATTGTTAGTTAGTTAGTTAGTTCGCCGCAAAATTAGTCAGACTCGATTCAGGGAAGGTCAAAAGGTGTATTTCCGTTAAAATTTCGAGAATTTGTTTTTTCGTGATTACAATACTTACTTATTATTTCGTAAAAGAAAGTAAAAACAATACATCAGCAAACGATTAAAAATATGAATCTACGTTAACCATCTTTAAAAAATCAATGGTATTTTTAACGCAGAGGGTTACGCGCATAAAAAAAAGCACTAAACAAATGCTGGACATAACTAGAATAATAAATCCGATGAAGCAAAATACAGTGAGTAGCAACAGTTTTTGTTAAAAATCAATCATATGAGAAATCAATAGCGTGAGTTACTTGTGGTTTACACTTACCTAGGATATAATTATTTTGAATTTTTCTTATGTATGACATAATGCCCGTCATTGTAAATGGTTATTTGGCACTTTTGAAAATATTTCTTTGTATATAAATATCTTCGGGTTAACTACATTAAATTGCTATACATAAAACCAATAAGATAGGATGAGTATTCGAAATCAAATACATTTATATGCATTTAATCAAATACCTCAATAAATATGTCCTATTTATAATTCTAAATAATAAAAATAGTTTTTTTTTATTACATTGATATCATATAAATTACATTTTGATCAATGCAGTAATGTCAACATTAAACTAAGGATAATATTTTCATAAGTTGATTCTAAACAAAAAACATTTTTCTGGTTGAAGAAACCTTTCAAACAAAAGTTATTCAAATATTAATATTTTAGATATTTTTATTGCAACTGTAGCCATATCGGAGATGCCGCACAAAATGAGTACAATAAAGATGTACTGCCGGTTTCAATTTTCTATTCAAAAATAAGAGGTGCACATTTAGACCATTACAAGTCATAAGTTTAAACATTCATTATTTTACCATCAATTGGTTTAAGCTTTAGAGCGTTCGCACAGCCAAACAGAAACACACGTAGACCAACAGACACATACTCATCAAAAGGTGTAATTCCGTTAACTTTCCAATTCATACATTTTCATGTTTACTATATATACTTATACATTCACATTAGAAATTAAGAAATAGTAACATAAAATAGTTTAAAAAAGAAGGTAGTGAATTTTGTTGCAGATAATGGTTTCGAGTAGCTAAAACATATAGAAGTAGGAGATAGTTTTTGGAAGTAGGTCTCCAGATCTAGGTGTATCAGTTGCGGGCAATGTGGTTACCTTATCCCCATCTTTAGGAGAATAATTCATGAGCGTTACGTGTCTCCCGATAGCAATGCACTGAGGCACGAGTTTTGCAATAGTTTGGTGGAAGAGCCAATTAATGCTGTTACCAACTTTGCTTCATGTTTACCTGTACGTAAAACTGCTTATATTACTTCACAAATATTATCGTGAATTTTGTTTATGCTGTATACGTAGACAAATAATAGTATTTCTTACTTATATTTAACCAAGTCCATTTTTACTTTCTTTTACGA
>JADQWA010001152.1:0-20591 GCA_018344505.1 Nebria ingens riversi
TATATATATATATATATTTAATCAGAATATAATGTAGGATAGAAAATTCAGTTTTTTAAATAAAATGTAATAACTTCTGCAAAAATTTCTGTTGACTATTTATCACGAGAAAATATCACCAACCGCGCGAACTTTATGTTTTTTCGCCACGAATCATGAATCATATTCGCTTATATTGTCATGAGACGCATCCTAGATAATATATAAAGATAGTAAATTGATTTTCCAGCTGTTGGAAATGATAAAAAAGCATCATCATGATATTGAAAACAGATACTTTTATATAAGATAATGCAACTGTTCAACTAGCTTAACATTTCTTAATCCCAGTTTGACGCGCTAGAATATATTATAAACTGACCATTAAATCGCAAATAAGTGACGTACACGTCAAAAGGTACACAAATAAGGTGGAGATCGGTTTACGAAATATATTCTAAGTGTGAGCGACATTTCTCATACCTATATATATATATACATAATACGAGTATGTGATTATGTAAATGTGAACTCGCCACTAGAAAATTTCGTTTATTCATAACTAATCCACTAGCACTTTAACTTTTAGACAATTATTGCAATGCGTAATACAATTTTATATTTGTATTACGTTCTGTAGAGTGTAGAAAATCAATTATTCATTGGTTTTATTATTTTAAATAGGCACGTTATTGATTTCAGTTAACATACTATTAGAATGTTAGAAAAATGTGCTAGAAATAGTTTCGTGCACAAAAATCAATAATCTACTTATGAATTAACAAGATTAATTTCTTCATCTCGTTTCTCCTACTCCCACATATTTTATTAGTAATAAAATCAATAAATATTAAATTATGATCCTAATAACTTATAATGTTTTTTTTTGTTTCATTGCATGATCGATATTTTTCTTTTTAATGTAAAATCAATAAATAGAAATTATATATTTTTTATTTGTAACCGATATAATCCACAGGCGACTCGTGCGCTTTAGGTTAGATGGTTGATACAATCTAGAACATTTCTACAAAGTTTTCTTGTCACGGTTTCTGAAAACAGTTGTAATTTGCTATTTTTCAGTTCATTTTTGGATTATTGCCAAATTGTATTTAGTCGATTAAGAGCCTGTTCTTCCACCTTTGATAAGCTATCTAGAACATATTCCTAACTTAAAAACAAATCTACTTAAGCAGATAAAATTCTAAAAAGACAATTTAATTTTCTAGATTAAATTTTAAACTACAACCAGATCGCTCAGTTATAAACAATAATTTATCCGTTATATCTAATTAAGTTCTAGTTGGCTACTATAAATATTTCGCTTCTGGTCTCCAGTAAGGCCCAATAAAAAATATGATTAATCAGACAGTGACGACGTTTTTACTGTTCTGGTAAGAACGCTTTCGAAACCCCGAGGCGCCCTTTACATCCCTTAGACGCAAACAATCATAGCAATTTTCTCAGCATTGAAATATTATTTATGATTCTGCGTGTTACTTTAACACGCAAGAATCGTAAACATGCTTAATACTATTAAAGTAGATCACTTAACCAAATTTGCTTCGCTCTCGGAACGAAAAAACAAAATTGAGAATACATTTTGAAATGCGCTAATATGTAGGGAGTAGGATTTATATTTATCATATTTGACCAATTTATTTAGGAATAACAAAATAGTGTGTTTAAAAAACAACAAAAGAACAATCGTTAGAGTTTATTGTGTGGGTTTCATATAGTATTTAATGTATTCCAAAACGAATTCTTTCTATAAAATTGTAATAATTTAAATAACCTATATGCAATAATATCATTTCTTCTCGTGGAATAGCATTAGTAAAAGCAGGTCATTGATCTAATCCCTCTAGTCCAGAGCCTGACACTAGAGTGGCGCTTAGATTTGTTTGCGCTAGTCTGCGCCGGACCACGAGCGAATGCAGAACATTTACTCCGGTTGTATTCGGTCTGCGCGCCCGGAATTAGGGAAATGTACGCATGCTTTTTGTAGTTTATGTTGCGGTGTCGATAGGTGATTACTAAACTTACCGCTATTATCTACAAACAAGTGTCAACTATTTTTTAAAGTGATTGAAATTTTTTAAAATACTTTTCAAAAATATATTAAATTTTATTAATTTTGTGTGATTTGAAATTTTATTAATTTTACTCATATGAATCATTTTAATGAAACATTGTTATGCGTTAGAGAATTTTAAAAATTATCACAAATATTTTATTTATTTGGAAAATTTTCTAGGCCTTTAATACCGTACGATTTTATAAAATGTAATAGAAATTAAATTTTGAGTCATTTTGTTAAAAGCTCGAAGGCAGATTATTATTTTAAATTTATTAAATTATTATTATTAAGAAAAGTATATTACTTTTAATTTTTTTTAAATCGCATTTTAGTAAAAGTATATTATTTAATAATTTTTGGTTATTGAAAAATAGTAAAGAATAAAAATCTGGGGACACATTAGTTGCATTTGGAAATTTGAATTATCGAACTAGATGTGCGCGTATTATGACCTCAAATGTCCACTGTAGTGTTTAAATGATTTAGTGACTTTTGTGTATCGTGCGCTTTGATATGGGTCAAACTAAACCGGATATAAGGTAATTATATATTTTGCGTAGGTAATACATTTGTTATAAATCTACAACGAATTTTCCTGCAAAATTGTATATTTTAAAATTGCATGAAAACTTGTTTCTGTATATGAAACAAAAACATCGAATGTAAAACATTACATCACTTTTAACGTAAAATCATGATATATAATTCGAAATTTTAAAACTTCAAGCTAAAAATGATTGAATAAAACCTCTCTAGCAAACTTTTCCATTTAATCTGGTCACGTTTTCCGCCCAGAAATATTTTGAAAAAGTTGAGTGTATAATTCGATGTGAACATCACCATTGTGTCAAACAAAGAGTATCCCCAAATGTAAAACAAAGACGAAGAAAAACCCCAACTGTTATTCAACAATAACAAAGTGGCGATAGACTGCCAAGTAATTTCCCTCGAGTTCCTTTTGCAGAATAAATAAAAGTTTTAAGTATAGGCATGCCTAGCGAGAATAATAATCCCAACCGAAACATAGTATATTTTAATGGAGATGCAATTTTCACACTTATCAGTTATGAATGCTTATTAAAATTACTTTTGCCGTACGTGAATGCGATTTTAAATTAAATGTGCAGATGTTTCCACTTATGAAAAGTTTAAAAATCCACATGTTTGCAGGGACGTCTGAGCCGGAATAATATCTTTTTATATGAGGGCCGTGTCTGTTAGTGTCATATAATTTATTATGAATCATATACATATGTACTATGTATGTACATGATGTTGATCGTATTGCACCAGATTCAGATTTTTTTTACAGATGTCATAGGTTTTTCAAATGAAAACTTTGTAATATATGTATATACGGAGATTATCTTGTCACTGTCATAAGACGTCGTTTTTATATGTAAATCAGTGTTTCTCAAACTTGGAACCTGCAAGTTGGAAGTGCTGTTCTTAAGGGAGTGGTAAAGGTAGTTTACATAAGAAGCGCGGCCTATATCCAATTCAACTTTTTCTTCGTATAATTTTTACTTGTACATCTCGGCTTTTTTGTCGAAAACCAGAAAATAAAAACAATGCATACTCATAAAAGATTCAATTTGTATTATTTTAAACATATTTAAGAATAGCTCAGAAATGTGCTAGGAAGCGATTTCCACGCACTGTATGGTTACAGATGCATGTAATGCATATAATATTTTTTAAACTGAAATACTAAAAGGAATTCTGTTTTGAACCCTTTCATATACGTATAACGTTAGGAACACCGAATATAGTTCGACATTTGACACCAACATAATTTATCATACATCATTAAGCAACTTTCGATTTCTTATATGGGCCGGTTATTCTAACGTCAAATTAGTTAATAATCAGTGGCGGTGCCACGAAAGGGACTGGGACGGAATAAAACAATATCATAAATCTTATAAAAATATACGTCAAAATGTAAATCGAAGTAAATTCGAAATATACATTAAACAACTTTTCATAAGCGAAAACTTTTAATAAAAATAACAAAGCCATCATTTGTCTGCATTACGCTTGTTAAATAAATAATGTTAAATTAAATAAATTGATGAAGAAAAAACAGTTTTGGTTCAGTTCCAATGCTTCAGCATTTCAGCGCTGTATACAGAAACAAAATTTGAAAATTATTTAATGGCAAGGAAAATCGTTGCTAGGGTTACAAAACGGCGTGCCACTTTTTTATTGACTGGAAAACATATATTTTACGTATGTTTTGCCTCATATATTTTGAAATTTATAAAATATTGCAAACAATAATAATATAAAATGCCTCTTTACATACAATTTGGTAACATTTAAAAATGTTAGTTCTTCTGATCTGTTTTTAATAAGGAAGCATAATCTTTATTTTCGTTATATTTACGGTATCAATTACAGCTACATATTAAACCTGTTCTCCAAGAAAAATATATGCAGATAGCTGGAGTCGTATAAAATTGTTACGGAATATCTGTAACACAGTTGCAATTGAAGATGAATTTTATCTATATATTTTTTTTTAAATTTAAATTAACAATAAATTAAATGTGTGTCACATTTGTGTCAAGTACTTATTTAAATTACATTAAATTATAACACTAGAAGTTACATATGCTAATAGACCAATCTAAATAAAATGAATTGAAATCCTATGATGATGGCATTTTTAACTTCGCAAGTTTTTCACAAAATTAATTAGTTGTATAGCGAATTGTAAATTATCTTGACGAAATTTATTATTATGGGTCATTTCCCAAGAAAATATAGCTGGAAAATGTTATATGTCTTCGTTTCCGGGCTGGTCTATTCACTTGAGTGAACTGAAAAGCTTGCGTCCAAAGCATTCAGTTTCTTAGAACAAGGCTTTGGTTGAAATTGTACGAAAGCCTTGATGAAGAAGTTTTATGAATTAAAACTGATTTGCTTTATATTTTTTACTAACAATAAAATGTTTTTCTACTTTTGGTTGCGCTGCAATTTCCGATTACATGAGGAACTATTGTGTTTGTTTTATAAAGTTAATTATATATATAATGCGCGATAACCAAATGAATTACTTGTCTTATTAGTTTACATACTTTTTATATTACTCTAATGAAATTGTTGGCATTTTTATGTGGGCGCTGAGTAAATGACACATTATGTGTTTTAGTAATCAAGCGTATGTATGACATACGCCAGAGATGGTTACTTAATAAACATTCCTGTATTACATATAGAAATGTTTTGAACATGTGTGGCACGCGCACTAAACTATAATGAGTGTGTGATCAACAATACTGACTTCATAATTTTTCAGTCTGTGACATCCTTTGCGAATTAGGTTAATTATCGATTAATATAAAAATGTACTATTACTAGCGCAATGATTTTCTGTCTTTTGTGTTTTGCACAATTCTAGTTTAACGTTACGTATTAAAATTACGATTACGAAATTACATTTTTCAATTACAATTACTTTTAGTTTAAGCCGCGCATTTGGGCCGCAATCCTAATTGTGTCAGACTGTTCGAGTCGATATTGTATATTTTAATTGTCGAATAAATATTACTGACATTCGTAAACCGTTCTTGAGAAAATTAAATTTTAATTAGTTTACGCAAAATACAATGGAAGTTCGTCATTTGGAAATAAAATTGAAGCAACTTAATTGTAGATTTAAACCTAGATTAAATGTTTATAAAATAACTATTCTCTATTTTGGGGTTCATAGAAAATATTTTACAAATGCATCGTAGAAAATATTGATTACTCCAGTTATTTATTGATTTCAGTGACATGTCCTTGGAAATGCCTAAAGCTATATAATTCTAACCAAGTATATTATTAAAGAAAATCAATTCTATATGTTTTTCTTTCTTATTTCACCTTTCAGTTCTTAGTTTCAGCTGAAAGCAAATAGCAATTCAAACAAAAGTTGGCGCCCGAGCGAAATTATGTTATGGGTGGGTAATATTTACTATTGTTATTTACATTTGTACTTTTGTGAGTCTTTTCATCCCTTTTTGTTTCAAATATGGCGTGATGTGTATATATTTATTATTAACAAATGTCAATTAGTTTCTCGTGTTTATATTTTGAATAAACTTATCATAAATTCCAAGTCTTAGTAATTATTTATAAATAATTATCCGGCGTTATTAAATGATGTAAATTAAATATGTTATGGTGCTATTAATCTTATGCACGCATACTCCTTACACCGGCCTGTAATATTTGCTAAATATAGTAAACATCTCATCTGGCGCGGATTCTTTTTGTTAGGTATAGCGTATAGGTACTTGATTCCTGCATCATCAATTTCCATTTCTTGAACGTAATTATAATGAATGATATACCGCAGTTTGTTATTCATATTTTTCTTACAACTATAACGATAGATTCGTATACTTCTTAGCCCCAGGGCACCAGCATGTCATCTTCAAAGCTAACGTAAATATACAATAATATCTCTAAGAGCAATCTATTATCTGATGTCAAAAACGAAATTAAAAGTGTAAATAACATCTTCGAATCCAAAATCAATTAGCACATAACTCGTCAACAATTTTAAATAATCATTTACTAAAATGAATAATGTGATTGTTTCTCCAACTAATATTTATTTGTATAATTTTTAATTAGTTTCACACATTTGGTTAAATAATCAGTGGCAGTTCATCTAGAAAATGTATTAGAATACACTGGAATAAAAACATAGATACGGATGTGGTCCACAACAAGCTACAGGTCGCAGTTTAACAGATGTAAAATGGAAATCATAATTAATGTTTTATGGGTTGGCCACAGCTTGATTGGTAGGCCGTACAAAACGCGGTACTAATGCGAGATTTTATAATTACTTTATTAGGATACACCGTATTTTACAATAACTCTTTTTCTTATAAATAAATGTCTGCACTGAATATTAAACATATACGCATCCTATTTCAAAGAAGTCTATTATTTTAAATTCACTGATATCAATTTACGTTCAGGTTCAGTTAACAAAGAACGAAATGCATATAAACATCTTATAGCTACGACACTGCAAATATACATATATATATATATATATATATATATATATATATATATATATATATATATATATATATATATATATATATATATATATATATATATATATATATATATATATATAATATATATATATATATATATATATATATATATATATATATATATATATATATATATATATATATATATATATATATATATATATATATATATCTATATATATCTATATCTATATATATATATATATATATATATATACAGATATTGCGGATATTCTGGTGGTTATATTTTCAGTTTCAGTTTTATGATTCCAGTCTGTTTCACATGTATGTAGTATGGTGTATCAGAAAGGGTCCAAAATACGAATATTTTTAACACAAAGTCATTTAAAACACGCACACATATGTTGCGTGTCTAAAAAAAAGAAAAAGTTCACACGGAAGAAAATAAATTGCTAAATTAGATGGTGCTGAATTTGTTATTTAAGCGACTAATGGATCAGTTTAGCTTTAGAATTTTAAATTTAACACTTTTTGATATATTGAGAATTTACAGAATAAGAAATATCTTTTGTTTAAAAAAAAAATCTAAATATATAATTTTACTAAAATAATGAAATAAAATCTTAGCTACTTTTTTTTGCAAAAGAAAATGGAAATAAAGTGTTTACTTTAGTCTTTAGCGTTGATTACAAAACATAGCACTTTCAACGAATGAAATGTCTAGCAATTTAGAATGAAACTTACGTTGCACTTCGTACTCCATTCCAAATTGCTACACTTGGATTAACTATATAGTGTATACGGACCCTGGGCATTACAACGACGTAAATATAATACTCGTTCCGAAAATACCAGCAATTACAGTTTGTTAGAAGAATTCAAATGATTATTGTCGTGATTGCGCCAACAGATATTTTAAGTGAATGTATGTATGTACGTTTTCCGGGGGGTTTTTTTTTTTCATAACTTTAAAAAAGCTTTGTATACTTATTAAAACGAAAACGTGTAACAATATCGATTTATTGTTTCAAGGTTGCGTAAAAATAGGCTTTTGTATCCTAAAGCATAAATATGTAAATATGTTTAATAAGTATAGTGGTTTGTTTTCAAAGCGACTATACATTCTAAGAATAATGGTGTAAATATGAAATGATTAAATAAATCATATATTTGTTAAATTCAGATCGTTGATAAAAATTGAGTGTCGCATTAGTTTTTATTTTACATTTTGTGCATATTTTATTATCCAATTCTAACGAGAATATTAAAAATGCAATTTTCCCAAAGAAATAAGTATTACTCAAAAAATGTCATAAGTATATTTTCGCTAGCTAATAGTCAATTACAAAAAAGTAAAAAATAACGACAAACAATTTAGGTCTATAAAAGCCCACGTGTTTCGTAGTTAGTTATTATTTTTCTGTTTCTTGTTCACGCGCATGGTTACACCATTTGAACATCATCCAGAAGTCGTAAAATTTTCGACCTTTTCGGGCTAGGTTACGATACGGCGATGATTGCGAAATAAGAGCAACAGAAATTCTTTGCCACCGTTGTCGTTCACCTCCTACTCTGGTCCTCGTCGGACTTGTTATGTTTTTAAACACGATTACGTGACTGCTCGACTTGCTGTGATTTTAATTATATTACTATCAAGCAAATCGAATATATTCAGTTGGAGTATCTCTGGTTTTAGTTGCTAATGAATCCGCATATTGTGTTAATTCATATGCAAAATGGTAAGCAAGCATGATAAAATACTATTAAAGTATTTCATTGTACGAAAAATAAATTGGTTTCTCATAGTGTACCAAAGTAATGTGAAATGATGCAATTTCGTCAGTGACATACAACCTCGATAGTTCTTCATACGTACTATTGAGATCGTATCTGTCAAACGTGTTTTTCTTTTGTTAATATTTTTTGTTTTTGTTTCCTTCTGATCCAATGATAAATCACACACAGAAATACACGGTTGTGTTGTACGGATGTTGCATGTGTCGGACTCCTGGGTCCAACATCAGACGAATTCATCTATCGTACTCGTACATATGTATGTATGTATGTATGTATGCGCGGTTCAGCTCTATTGTAGAAAACTGAATTATGATTCTGATTAAATTCAATGCAATCTATGATATATATCAATCAACAATGCATGTTCTTTTTTTCCTAATCTATAATGGTTCCGTTGTATTAATATTGGTGTAACTGTTTCGGTAATCGGTTACATTTATATCTTATTAAAGAGACGCGACTATTCACCGTAAGATAAATTATTGATTGTTCGATATGTCTAAATATATTATGATGCATCAACGTAACTACTACGTATAAGAACAAAGTTTGTGTTAAGTTTTAGATAGACGTTTATTTTTAATTAATTATAATTTTGAAATTTGAACCTCATTGTCAATGTTCATCACTTTACTATGAGTTAATGTTCACTTCCGGTTTTCAAATCGTAAATATTAAATTACATATATTCTATTTTATATATGCATATTTCTAAATACATTTCTATATTTATAGATATAGCTAGAGGCTGATGCATTTTTAATCTAATCATAATTTGAATTTAATACCTACTACATATATATATATATATATATATTATATATATATATATATATATATATATATATATATGTGCCGATTGGCCTAGATTTAAATTTACTTCGGGTGAAAATATTAAATTTTTGTTTGATTTTTTTGTAATTAATTTCATATACCTTTGTCAGCCACTAATGAGCGTATTCTTGATGAACATTTTATTATAATGAAACATTTTTTGTGGCTATATAATAGGTTATATCGAAGGTAATACATAGGATAACATTTCTAGTGGAGTATAATAATGGATAATTATTAAAAAATAATATAAAATTTCAGTACAAAAAAGTAAGTTATTTGTTTCATTATTTTTTTATTTTTAATGAAAGAATTTCAAATATATTTCTTGATTTTGTAACACCTTTATAAGCCTCTCCTTATATATCAACGATGTCGCGTAAATATTAATAAACAAACGTTTGTATACATATATTTTTGTATTCAGCCAATATTTTTTATCAAAAGTTATTATACATATATCTAGATACATAGAGAACTGAAATGAAAACCATTAATTTATATTCTGATATATTGAAAACACTTAAAATAAAATTATCATATCAAATAGTTTTTATGGTTGCGTATTAATAAACATAAGATACATAATATTAAGGCAATATATACATAATATGTATCAAATATCAATAGGAACCAGTGTTATCTGTGATCGGTAACAAGGTGGCTACTGCTCTTGACGTGTTAAGAAAGAACCACTCTTCGGCGGCGCGGCGGTTTTTTGAGCTCCTGAGGCGCGCGGCGGCGGCACCGAGACCGCGGCGCACTTTGTATGTGCAGCACGTTTGTCTAATAAAAACGACAGCTCTCATACAAACATATTCGTCTTGTTATTAAGAGGTGTCAAGTAATGGATCACCCATTGATTTCATAATAAATGGACTATTCATATAAATATGGCAACGCCAAGAGTATTCTTCTATCATTTTTAAAATATCACATCATTCTTTCACTTCCCTAAACTTATTGTAGATAAATCGTACATATATGAAAAATACTCTATTCGGCATACTATGTCCATCTATTTTTGTGTCTATGATGTCAAGTAATGGATCACCATAGGAAATCTATTTTTGAATCTTTTTTTTTTGTTGCAAAAATAATCTGACATTGAAAAATGTATTGGACGCAAATTTGATTAATAAATGATTGGAATCATTGTGTGAGGTCTATAATAGTGAACCAGTATTGGTTTACTTATTTAATGTGAGCTGATGAAATCGTTTCGTATTAAGTAATAGATGCCCTAAATTTAAATTGAAATTAATAATCGGTAGTGGCATTTGGTTTTGTTATTAATTAGTGTTGCTATATTTACTGATGTGAAATTATTCTTTTGTTTTACAAGAATTATTTTTATTAATTTATGTCTTCGAAAGATATTAATTACAACATAAATTTATTAGACTCACGACCGAATATATATATATATATATATATATATATATATATATATATATATATATATATATATATATATATATATATATATATATATATATATATATATATATATATGTATATATATATATATATATATATATATATATATATATATATATATATATATTATATTTATGTATGATCTAAAAATAGAAACAAAAAAACAGTATCAGTATCATAATTTCCGAAAATTTATTTCGCTTTGCTTTAGTATATAATTCACAGATTCGTTGGAAACTAAATATACAACAACAGAAATGTTACTTGTATAGAATCATACATCTGACAGTTTTAATGTTTGTAAGAGATATGTGAAAAACTCAACACGGAATCGTTGCTAAGTATTCCATAAATGGTAACCTGGAAGTGTACCTATACAGATAGATAAACCATGCAAAGATTTAGACTTTTTCGTTGGTCGGACACCACACGTTCTGAGATACTTGACCGTGATTGTGGATGACCTTCTCGATAGGTAATGGTTCTAATGTAAGTTCAGACTCACTCGCGACACTCAAACTATATTTCTTAAAATAAACAAACACAGTCATGTAATTTAGTTTAAAGATAAAAATGGTGTTAAATCGTTAAGAGTGCTGCTAAATCAGTTTCGTTTGAAGAGATATATATTTGTTTAAAAAGATAATTCATGTAGCTACAAAATAGATTTATTCGTTTCGTGCAAAATTCGTTCCTTCTAAATATGTTGTACTGTTATCTATAAACCAGTAAGATTTATTTCGTCGCTTGTTTTTTCCTTCCTTATTCTTGTGAAATATGTAAGCGGAATAAAAGTTTTAACTTTGCTTCAATAATCGTATATAACGTACGTGTTTGTTATTAAATCATTTTAATACGCTCGTAAATATCATATTACTTTTCTTGTACCAAGAGAGTACTTCGTACTCATACGTACCCATATCTTGTAATAAGTATGTGAATATAAATACTCATAATTTCTCTTTTTCAAACAACAGATTCAAATAGGTACTTTAAGCTGTCGACACCACATCTAATTGTGTTTCCAACTTTCAAATCACCACATATACTTCTTTAAAAATTGGTAGTAGGATTTGGAATAAATGTTATGTATAACTTAAAATTTTCTCAAAGCTTTATATTGCGAATTTTATTACTATAGAGTAGATAGTATCCGGAGTTGCAATGTATGTCTTAATATGGTAGTGGAGGATATTCACGAATGCTTGAGAGGTAATAACAATAAAGTGGCGACGAAGACAGAATTGTGGTGTTGGTTCGTTGTTCACTAGAGATAAACCACATTTTATACATATATGAAAATGACCATATTATATATTTGCAAATAAGCCATGTCGCGTTCTATGTGCTTCCCTTAGGCTAGATTCTCACATGTTAGTTGAATACTCGTGTGTGAAGTTAACTTTAACAATTTACCAAGTTGCAAAACTACGTGTCGTCGAGACATGAACTAAAACTTGCAAATTACAATAGGGCATCTTTCATATTTCGTGCGTCATAGTTTGTAAATTCATTTAACAAAAGGTGCTTATTAAACAAAATAATTCAATTGGTGGTCACAAACTAAATACATATAATTTTAATATCACTCCTCCAGAACTGTTTTGATATTTTTAACCAACTCCTAGATATGTATGTATGTATGTATGTATGGATGTATGGATGGGGGTATGTATGTATGTATGTACATATATAATAACAAAACAAACTTACTAAAACTACTGTCACAGTTAGTGTATTGAATATATAATACATGAGCACATTTAACATCGCTGCACAGAAATTACAGAAGTAAACTTGAGTTGTAGTACAACATAAGCTGTAAATAAACGACACACTTTGGTCACGAACTTCGACCGTAACAAATCCCGAATACAGAACCACAAAACACGGGAAATAACCGAGCTTAGCGAAACCACCAATGACATTTAGCTATTCAGATTATCAGCTTAATAAACTGCTCAAACGATATGAACAATTCATTTTAACCCTTTACTGCTAATATCTGGAATGCATATACATATATGATACAGTTTTAATAATAAGGTATTATTTGCGCCTTTCAATTCATGCGTATACATTTACGATAAAATACATGTCGCTTTGCCTTTGTCGTTAAAATGGGTGGACGTTAATTCCAAATGATGAATGTGAAACGCGCTGCTTGTGTTTGCTAAAATATAACGTGCTTTTTTGCACTTCAAGTAGAATCTCTACCGTGTTGCTAAGTAAATACATTTTGAAAATATATACGAAATATATATGAGTATTTTTTATTATTTTAAACTCGAAGGTTGAGGTTTAATTGCATTTCTAATAAAAAAAACACTTTTATATTCATCACGCAATTTTTTTAAGAAAATTTTCTGTGTCAGTAAAACAAAATAGAATTAAAATTAAATTAGTCTACTTATAAATAATTTCAAGAATATTTATTATACAGAAAAGTGTGCAACACATTTTCAATTAAATCGACATTTTTGTTCGAATATATAATTAAGAAAATCTATCACACCGGAAACCCAATTAAAATAACGACGTTTCCAAACGAATTCCAATATTTCAGATAAATTGTTTAAATAAATTATAGCCTAACACCTACATATATAGCTTAATATAATTTGGATTTAGTAACTAAATCATATATCCAGTTTGTTTTTGGCAATATACGTAAACAACAAAACCAATTTCATATTTTCTGTAATGGTTTAATAATACATTTTCAGGTCCTATAACCATTGTAATAGGAAGTATCCCAGAACAAGAACGGACCAAAATTGCTTTGCAAGCTTGTAGACCGGCTTACAGGCTTTGCAGATGTATAAGAGAGCGTCAATATATTAATAAAGTATGAAAGAGAACTTGGACCGTACTCACAAACGGCTTATCTTATTGGAATAACCTAGGAAATTAATTAATTTCCTAATACGATTAAGAAATTCGGCACGGTAATTTATCATCCATATAATTGTGTAATTCAGGTCAGAGTATTTCATTTATAAAATTTTGTTTTTAAATTATTAATTTAATTTCACTCTCAATTCATGGAATAATGAAACAAAAAACATTGAGGATTTTGTGAGTAAATACGAGTGAATATTTTTTGCTGCACGATGTTTTGCTACAGAAAAAGATCGTGCAGCGCGAAATTCAAGCTTTTTGTTCAAATGTATGTCATGGCTATTCGATAAAGCATTCTACAAGGATTTGCGTTTGACACAGTAAACATTAATTTGGCGTTACATGTTTGGAACATATTTAAGCACAACCTATTTATTTCATTTATTAACATTTTTGGTAAGATGTTCGAAATTGATTTAATTTTTAATACCACAATGGTATAATATCAAACGATCTAAAATATTTGTTTATTAACCAAAATAACACTCGGTTTGAATGTAAAAATCGATTGATCGCAATCATAATATGTAAATTAAGTCAACACATACACATATGCGCTTTCAAATACTCTGTATAATTAAAGTTCAGTGAGAAATGAACTAATTAGTAATTACTTTAAACCGTGGCGTCTGCGTATTATATAATTTAAATTTCAACAAGTCATATATATATATATATATAGGTATATAAAAATAATATATAAAGGAGTGTTATCGGTGAAATCTTATACTTAGGCGCCACAATTAATTAAATACTAAGAAAGATAGTTAGTTGCGCATTTTATGCACTAAAGAATATTCTATAAAGTGAGGTTGATTTAAAGTGCATACATATCTCCTAATAAGTGTTATTAAAATATAAAACACATAACAAACATTACATTCTTGATGTATAATATTGATCAAACGGTTTGTGTTTATTTAATTCGAAATATGAATGTTAAAATGTGATAAATAATAATAGAGTCGCCGACAAAGTGTACCACACTGCCACCGGCGATCATTTTCTATGTGGAGATGTGACAGGCTGTAATCAAACGTTTACCACATTGTTATTAGATCAACTTGAATCAATCCAAATTGCTTGCATTCAAATTTATTGCTTTTGGGCCGGCTCGCTCCGTTCGTGCCATCGCTGGTCTAGGTAAATCGGTGTTCACATTTAGATAGAACTATTGTTCCGCATGCAATGCCAATGTCTTTTATTGTGTGTGTGTGTTTGTATATATATATATATATATATATATATATATATATATATATATATAAATAAATGTATGTGTATATATATATATATATATATATATATATATATATATATATATATATTTATATATACTCGTATATATATATATATATATATATATATATATATATATATATATATATATATGTATATATATATATATATATATATATATATATATATAATTGTTTTTTAATTTATATGAAAACGTATATATATATATATATATATATATATATATATATATATATATATATATATATAAAACATAATTTAGAATTTAGGAATAATACACATTCTTAAAAATAACTGTATAGTTATTGCAGTGATTTTTAATAGGTTTTCTCTCATAAAAGTTGATTTATTTACATAAATATTGTGTTTGGTTTATATTTTTCAATAATTTGCATAAATATAATAAATGATATCCAGTTGTTTGTATCAATTATTTTCGTTAGTTACTTTCTCCGTCATTTTTGCAGTGAGTAGTTGTTTAATAAATTTAATAAATTGCTATGCGTATACATTTTTTATTTACTTTTTTACATTGAACCAAACAGATGTTTAATATCAGCATGCGTTTTCAAGAACATGTTATTTTTATCTTAACGGTCTATCGTTATAATGTTTCTCAATGATGAAGATGTTTATTTGATGTGCATTACAGCATCAAACGTTGACTTTGATACTTGCTAAGTCACTCACTCAAATGTCCGAGAAACAACGAAATTTCAGCTATTATTTTGTTAGCCGAATATCATGAATAGGTAAATGTTTTATATTTTATTGAAAATGCCAGAAAATTGAACACGCAAACAACTCAATCAGTATACCGTAATTTTACGACCATTTAAAAAATCACATTCGATAAAAATACTCGCACAGTTGACGATCTCTATTG
Organism: Nebria ingens riversi; assembly: GCA_018344505.1. Taxonomy (NCBI): domain Eukaryota; kingdom Metazoa; phylum Arthropoda; class Insecta; order Coleoptera; family Carabidae; genus Nebria; species Nebria ingens. Next base: position 16,208 of record JADQWA010001152.1, read on the forward strand.
GAAAAATAACATAGACAAATTCAGATAATTCGATTGCTTTCTGATTCTATTTATGGTATGGCATTCGGTTGAATAATTTAAGCAGCTGTCACAGTGTCGGGCGACTGCGAAGCACATACGAATACCGTGTTTTGACACTGGCTGAATTACAAACGATCGATGTGAGAGACAGCTTTATAAAGTGATTTCCACAATTTCAACATGTTATTTCGGTGTAATTACATACATATACACAACATATTACGCACATATGCTGTCGCTGTGGCATCGCAGTTTGTATTTTATAGGATAGGTCAAACAATCATATTGTCACGTGATCAAAGAACCGACGTAGATACGTGTTAATTTATTCGGTTTTCTCGTTTTTATAATAACATACCGGTGAAAGAAGATACCTTAAACAGACGCGCATTTACATCTACCGAAACAGAGATACATATATTATTTTATATATAGTATAGTCATAAATTTCCCGAAACAATTTTTACCTATCACAATTTTTACCTATCACAATTTGATTTGATACTCGAATTCTCCAAGTCGTTTATCTTCATGCCCATAACCATATGGATTACATGTGATTTGTAGAATCATATAAGATACAATACGTAAACGATTTTTTTTTTCATAATTGCAATACTTACTTATTCCTTCGTATAAGATAAATACTATTGTGATTAATTTTCAATGATGCCTTTACATATTTATAATACTTGTTAAGAGGTCAACACACTTTCAAAAATTAGAATATAATTGTTTAATTCTTTTGTTTCAGATGGCACTGGTTGCTGACGTTATGTGGAGTCGTTCAAATTGCTACTGCGCGTAAGTTATTTTCATATTTTTATTATAATACATCATTCATTCATAAAGAACAGTTATAAAGTTAAATTATTAATCAAATAGACGGAAGAGAAATTGTCGAAGTTAGTTACAACTTATATGACGTATATATATATACTAAATAGCGTACGAATTAAAATTGAAGTGTTCTTGGAGCGAGTAAACAAAAGATAAATCTCAATTGAAATTGACAAAGTTATTTGAGTGTATCTAACAAGTTGTGAGTGTCCGAAATTGAACTACTATTGAGAGAGTTATTGCATTTAACGTTATTCTTTGTCACGAAATCAGTAACGAACATATCGTTTCGTATTCGTAGTCTAATGTGGGTGGGTAAGGCTGCTCTGGACTACAATCCAATTGATTCAAAGTAACTGATACTACCGACATTATTTAAATTTTACATCGTGTTGTTTGTGATACGTAATAAATTATTTCATTTGTGAGTGTTTTGGAACAGAGGCGTAAAGCTGAAAATATCACAATATTATCGTGTCACAATAAGTATATGAATCAAGCTTTTGTTACCTATATGGTTGAAAATAATTCATTACTATAAATGTTGGTCAAAACAACACGCTTTATTCGAAATGATACAACTAGATGATTTAAATGCAAATCAATGCCATAGTATTCAAATAAAAAAGTATAATTGTCATTGATCGATACTATTAACATCCACACAATTACCAAAAATCATAGAATAAAATGGGGACAGAACCAGATGTCCAGTACAAATTAGAATGAAAATAGAATTTGAACAAAACCCACGTTGTGTTATTTATTATACCGTGGGGAGTAATAGATATTCTAGTAAACTAGATACAAGCACCCAAACAAGTATAGCACATCCTGCCATTAGGATCGTCTCTAAACAACACCACTTCTATAAACTTGGTAAACAGGAATTCGTTCATATTTGCTGCATACAACCGGAAGCGCAACTTTCAATTAACAGTGCAAAAGTATCAGTTAATAACTTAGTATTTTGTGGCGCTGATGGCATCAAATAACATTAGAAATAAAATGTTCATGTCTGTAATGGCCGGTGTACAATTTGCATACGTCTAAATATGTTTATTTATTTGCCATATCTCTGCATAAATGTGTGTGTGTGTGTGTTGTATATAGTTTCCTGCTTTCTTTACTACTGGAATTACTTTTGAGCTTCGTTAAGTTTATTAAGTTTATTAAAAACGTTGTTCATTTATTAAATATTTTTTAATTTTATTCTCAACACATTTTTAATCGTAATTTACTTCAAATTTTATATATAGGTGTATATATATATATATATATATATATATATATATATATATATATATATATTTTATATATGTATATATTTATATATGTATATACAGATTGGTATACACACACACACACACACACACATATATATATATATATATATATATATATATATATATATATATATATATAGATAGTATATAAGTTTCAAGTAGCAGCCCACGTAGCTTATGTGTCTCAAGTTGCTCTTGTTTCCTGACATATTTTTTTGAAATTTATTCTTAGCGTTATAACTTGTTTGCATCTACAAAAGGCAATTTCTTCTTTTTTTTTTCTTAAACACATTTAAACTTTTTAAGTCCCTCATTATATAAAGCGTCATACATTTCTTTTCTGGTGTAATGATTCTATTCAAAGTTCACAGCTCATATTACAGAAAATATTTGGATAAACAAGTTTTACTCTTCGGCACGGACACGCGGGACTACTCATAAATTTTAATCATTTCGCAAACATATTTTCAACTTAAAGATAAGTTCGTATGCAGAGTTAAAAATAAACATAAAATCTAACCCATATGCTAAAGTGACCTTTGAATCCGGAAGGTCCGGGGTGGGTGCAAATATACTATTTATCATATAGTGGCAACACCTCAACTATATCTTGTCATGTCCATCTAAGAAAGTCGCTTACTTGGAATAGAAACCATTAATTGAATAGCTAATAGCTATTAGGTATGTATACCTTTTAGAAATACCACCTTTAACATTTACACAATTAGCAACGTGTTTAAAATTGATTTTTCCAATCTTAGAATCTCATTGTGCAATAACTACTTAACGGACACCTATTAATTATTACGCGCTACTGGTGGTTCTGGTACTCAATTCCGCATCTTTGTTTTTTTAGTGAAATATGTGTATATGCTGCAAAAAAATCGTGTATCGAAGTGTACATGTTTTCGTTCTAGCAAATATAATAAATTTCACGTAAAGGTTTGGTGTACTAGCGAAATTGAATATCCAAAGCGCAATCGGGCCGTGCGGTGGCTTCCAAATCCCACGATTATTGCGACCCTGGATACTTGAGGGAGCAGTAACCACCGATGGACAGGGATAGTCATTTGAACGAGAAAAATTGCGCCTCTGGTACAACAAGTTTTGTAAGCTTTGTGTAGCATTGGGGAGTTGGTTTGCGATTTTTTTTTATTATTAAATTAAACTGGAATAAACTTTTATTTAAGTGTCCGTTAGCAATTGTGTTTACTGAATTCACGGCTGGTGTAAGCGGTTAATTGTAGTTTTTCAAAAAAAAGTTCGGATTAGTGGAAAGTTATGGTAGGTAACCAATGGAGATAGAAACGAAGTGTACTATGTGTGAATTTATTCGACCCGTAGGAGATATATTTTTCTATTGAGCTTTTCTGGGTTAGTAGATTGGACTGTTGCGTTTTTTCACATACTAAAAAAATAACTGGGGTTCCTACAAAATGAACATTTATCTCAAATCTACTAAATCGTATAGGTACATGTTTGATGAGTCTACTTCGTCCAGGAATATTCAGAATAATTGTAACTTTTTAACTATGGAAACTTGTTAAAGATATTAGTAGTAAGAAAGTGATGAAAAACTTGAGAAATATAGACGCAATTTACTAACTTGTGAAGGAGCAACTCGAAACTTTGTATTTTCGTTAGTAAACATCATCAATCACCTTCTTGTACAGAACTAATGTATCAGCAATCTTTAATTTATTTCTTCCCATGGCTTTTTTTCCATTTCAATTGTTTAAATAATTGTAAACCAATACTTTCAAGGAAAAATACATAATTTCTTAATCATATAGTATAATGCGCAGAAACAATTAAACAATTGGTGTTCTTTTCATTCATATGATATAAATCAGCTGCACCTTTGCGAAGGCTGTTTCTTTACTATTATTAATACAACACAAAAGAAAAGATAAATGATGGCTTTTGAAAAAACTTATTTTATAATTGATATTTTTTGCAACAGTACAAAATAGTATTTTGGACGTACACTGTAAGAAATTGTGGTAAATTTCTAAAAGTGTGAGAAAATATATTCAATAATTAATAATCAAATATATGTTATCATTGGTTTAATGAAATTAAATCTAAGTTTATAAGATGGGTGATATACAAATAAAAATTCAACTTATATATTAAACTGTATCAATATCGTTTTAATTGAAATCTTTTACTGTTATAATCAATACTCTCATCCTATGTATGTACAGTTATCCTGCTCGAAGTACTCGCGGACTGGA
>JADQWA010001153.1:0-12305 GCA_018344505.1 Nebria ingens riversi
GATTAATAGTCTTATATTATAAGAGCCTTCCATAAAAAAATTTAAAAATGTGAGGTTTCAACCGTATTAGATCAAAAACTAGAAGTATTTGAGGACTATTGGTTCATGAATTGTGGTTGTCGAACTAAAAATTCTAAGTAATAATTAAATATATCAAAAATTAATAAGTGCCTGATTTATTAATTTTGACTTTTTTATACGAAGAAATAAGTAAGTACTATAATAATGATAAAATCGATGTCGAGATTTTAACGGGAATACACCATTTTACCTTTTTTTGTGTGTGGGTAGCCTTCACTGTTGAAGATAAAAATAATGAATCTTTAAACCGCAACGTCGTTAAATCAAAGGATTTAACAACCGTCACAAACTACATCTGGGCCTTACTTGTCATAAGAAGAAACACCTTGTTGATTTTGGTCCATTTTATAGGTGACCCATTCTCTACAAGTCGCTATGAAAGCCTGCTTCCCGGTGAATTATCTACTGTCATAAAATGTATATTTTGAAATTTTATTTTGGTATAATTTATATAAAATTTCGTAAATTTTTACTTTCTTTTGAGAATATATATGTGGAAGTATAGTAATCATAGAAATTTTAAAACTCAAAAATTCAACAGACAATACACATTTTGACCTTCCCTGAGTTGAGTCCAGCTGTTTTTGGAATGACATCTTCCTCTCTCTCTCACTCTCTGTGTGTGTGAGGAAGAAATCCACCGATTCTGTATGTTTTGGATGACACCTATTGCATTTTATCGATTACCTTGTCATGTACCACCCCGCACGAGGTACGTCACGTCATACATAATCGCACCTGTAGTCCATGTGTCTGTGTGTATGCGCTCTACAGCCTACACCGTTGAAGATAAAATTATGAAACTTTTAAACTTAAGATTTGTATATGCCTGAGGCGAAAACCTCCTATTTTTGAAAAGCATATTCAAACCGGAAGTGTATGTTTACTTAAGACTTTTTTGCAATATCTCTGAACGGCTATACTTGCAGTAAAAATAGTTAGAATAACATTGAAAGATATTAGTATTCTGCACAACTTTTGTTTGAAACATTTCTTTAAAAAGTGTACCAGTTACGAGAAAATTGCTATTATCCTATTTATATTGCCATAGTTACATGGGTATGGAAAATTATATATAATAAATCGCATCTACTATGCATGTCAATTGTTTTAAATATTCCAATATTTTGACATTTAACATTTATTGTTAGTGTTACAAATTAGTTTAGTGAAAAAGCGTTACAAAGGTTAGTAAATAATTTAAAATATAATATATAAATATTTGCTCTGGGTTTAAAGTTAATTTGAAAACTAAAAAATGTCCGGCCATAATAATTTTTAATAATATGTAATGAATAATAATATTTTTTTTATACTACTATAAAATCCAACATTTAAAATCTGAATTACATATCGTATGTAATGTTCTTTGGAAATCTGACAATAAACTAACTTACAACTTTTATTGGACAATGAATGAAATATTTTCTTGAAATTTTAACATTTTATATTTTTATTTATATACTATCAAATCTAAATATACTGACTACGTAAAAGAAAGTTTAGGGCCAATACATGGCCGATGTTTTAATTTTATTTTACAAACAAAACATTACTGAAATATATAATAATATAAATAATTAAAGCCTTACACTGCTCCTTAATTATTTTACAAGCGAATTGATTCAAAACAATTTTCGATTAAGTAGTTTAGTTAGGATATCAGCAAGTTGTTTCGCACTCTCTACATGTTTGAGTTTTACAGTCTTGCCAATATGTTCCTGAATGCATTTGCGAAGAATTTCCATGTGTTTCTTTCCTTTGGTAGTTTTGCCTTCATGAGCGTTGTGTAACATGTGGATCGTTGACTGATTATCGATGAATAGAGTGATGGGTTGATCCGACTTCAATATACCAAGTTCATGTACAATCCTGTTGATCCAGCAACCGTCATCTATTGATGATATAGCAGCTCTGTATACTGCTTCAGCGGTAAAAGTGAGTCTTGGCAGGGCCACTGACGTATGTCAAAAAAATAAGCATAACCGTTGAAGGATAGTTCCAGATAGTTTCATCGAAAGGGTTTTCTTGATCTGCCCTCCCCCTCCCCCCGCCACGCAGCCAAAACCTAATCCTTGCCCTGGCTTAAGGGGCAAATCACATCGTAGGGTATACTTACAGTGTATTTCGTTAGCAACTGGTTAGCAACTGTCAGTGGCCCTCCTAATACTCACTTTACCCGCTTCAGCTGTTGACGTGGCTACGAGGCGCTGTTTCTGTGTGTACCAGATAATTGGTCCTCCTCTCATCTATGGTACTACCACTCGTGGGAGTGTCCTGTTGCTATATCTCCTCCATAGTCTGAGTCAGTGTAGGCAACGAGTGACGTATCTCCGTTAAAGAATATGCCAAAGGTCGGAGTTCTTTTCAAGTACTGGAATAGCTTCTTGACCATTTTCCAATGACAGCATAGGCTTCCTAATATGTCAACTCAAGTAATTCACCGCTAAACTGATGTCTGGACGAGATATTGTGGCCAAGTAGAGCAAACTTGCGATGGACTCCCGGTAGGGGGAAATGGCTAACACTGACTTGTCATTTACTCGATTTCTTTCCTCAGTAATTATCTCTCGTTCTATAGGTGTCGAGGTTGGGTTACTTGTGTTAAACTCAAAACGATTCAGAATTTTCTCTGTATATCTAGGCTGTCTGACAGAGATTCCTCCCGGTTTAATTCTAATTTCCATGTCAAAGTAAGAAGATTTGATTTTGGATTGATCGGTTGAACGTAATTTCGAAGTGTTAATTGATCCTGTCCGGGATTTTGTAAATTTCTCCTTCATCTTGTCAAGCGATGAGACCATCATCGACGAATAGAGTCCTCAGTGTAGTTTTCTTCTTATCAAAGTATGTGCATGGCTCATCGTCCCAGTTTCTCGAGAAAGTTCGATATTTTCTCATTCCACTTCTTAGGAGCTTGCTTCGGTCCATTGAAACTTTTCATCAACTTGCAGGCCCTGTCAGTTCCCGTCACTAAATACGTCGGGTTGATACATGTACAAGTTCTCCTCCAGATCTCAATGCAGAAATGCAGTCTTTACATCGAAGAACACAAGCTTCAACTTTTCAGTGACGGCATATCTCAGAATTAGTCGAATAGAGGCATGACGCTAAGCTACAGGCCTAAACGTTTCGGAGTAGTCGATTACTTCTTTCTGTTCAAATCCGCGATCTACCAACCTTGCTTTCAGTTTACCACTTGGTTTCTTGAGTAATAATCATCGACAGGTTAATAGTCTGACTAGTTTTTGGACATTTCACCAGGTTCCAGGTTTCTATTTTCATCAATGACCCGAATTCTTCTGACATTGCTTGGAGCCATTTGTTGTCCTTGAGTGCCTTCGATATAGGGATGTCCTGAACTTCACCGATCATGGCCATGTTGGCATTGTTCTCTCCTCGAAAGAAGCCCATGACGTAGTCAGAGAATCTAGCGGGTGTTTGAAGGTTTTTTCGATCACGCAGGCCAAACTTTCTTGGTTGTTGATCTTCTGGTGTATCCCTGTGTTCGGTCTTCGTCTTTGCTTTCATCTTCCGTTTTGGACTTTTCTGTTTTTTCATTTAGTTCTGCTGTTGAGTTATCTTGCACTGCAGATTCAATTTCTGTATGGGGCCTCTCATCTCTTTTTTTCGCAGAACATGTTCGTCCGACAGGTAGATTCTGTAACAAGGAGAATCTCACGGATATTCCTTTCTTTGATATTTTGTCAAGCTTGCCTCGCTTGTTGTTAGGAATCAGCACGTAGCAGTCGCATCCATTCTTTCTTAGAACTCGTTCCGATTTGATTGAATGTGAAGACAGCATAATTCACAGCTTCTGCCCACAAGTTTTCATTCGGGTTGTGTGCATGAATAGCTGAGCGGGCTGATTCAACGGCGGTTCTTATTTCTCTTTCTATCCTTCCATTTTGTTCTGGTGTGTAGGCGTTTGAGAGAGTATGAAAGACTCCCAATTCCTCCAGTAGTTTTAGTGTGTTCGAATTTTTAATTTCTCTGCCGTTGTCTGACCTTAACCTTTTGATTCATCTTCCAAATTGGTTCTCCACTAACTTCATGTAAATATCCAACTTTGTGGTGGCTTCTTCTTTCATCTTCAGGAGGTAAATTGTTCGAAAATGTGAGAAATCATCCTTAAATAGTAGGAAGAATTTTGCGCCTCCCAATGACGGTGTATTTATCTCGTATAAATCTACGTCTATCGAATCCAGCGAATGTTCGGCAACTTTATTGTTTGTCGGATGGGAAACCCGATGTTGCTTCCCAAAAACGCATCCTTCGTACACATAGTTATTCCAGTCATTTATATACTTGATTCCGTTTCTGTTCAGTATATCTCTGACATATTTCACATTTTGGTGTGCGAGCCTTTCATGCTATGTCCTAATTGACACGGCGAGCAGACATGTTTTAGACTTCTCTCGACGTAGCATCATTCTGAACAGGTTACCTTCGCGTTTGGTCATTGCCACGATGATCTGACGTTTTGAATATTGACTTTTCTCGGTTAGCAGTTTGCACGTACCTTTTATCCAGAATTTGACTGACGGAGAATAGATTAAATTTCAATTTGGTTACATACGGAACATCCTCCAGTACGAGCTTGTACCAGCTTTCGCCGTGGAAAGCCTCGAGTTCGTCATTTCCGATGCCAACACTCTCCAGTTCAGCCGCATCTCTAATGATTACAGTCGAGGGACTTTCCAATTTCACTAGGTTGGCGAATCAGTTTCTGTTTGAAGTCATGTGATGAGTTGCAGTACAGTCTTGGTACCAAAAGCCTTAGCATCGTGTTTCGAATTTATACTGCACAGCTTAGTAGTTGACAGATCCACGGTCACGAATGCTCCACGATTTGACTGTTTCGAATCATCTTGACCTGACATTTCGTTTCCGTTTCTGTTGTCATTTCGCTTTGAGCATTCTTTAGCGAAATTACCCTTGTGACCGCACAGGTTACACGGATAATTATTCTTATAGTAGGCAATGTACATGGTTTGCTTCGAAAGTATTTCTTGGCATGACCTTTCTGTCCACACTTGAAACAACTTACGGCTGTGTTTCCTTGCTTATTCGAGGTTTGTTGTCAAACTTCCTGTTTGACTTCACAAAGAATGCGTTCTGAGAAGTTGATCCGCTTGATCTTTCATCTTAATTGAGTCGAACCTCTTCTAATCTCAGTCGTTCGATCAGCTTGTAAATGGTTTTGTCAGACCCACTGACATTATGCCATGCAGTTCTGAATCGATGAAGTTTCGGAGGTAGCATGCTAAAAATACGCGCCATGACCCAGCTGTCCCTCAGTTTGTATCCATCCGTAGACAATTCTTCCGCAATCTGCAAAATCTCCATACAGTTTTCAACAGCTGATTTGTTTGCGTCGTATACAAAACTAAAAAATCATCTTTGCAGACTTTCGACGGTAATGTCTGACTTTTTAACATACAAGTTGTTTAATTTCTCTTTCATTTGCTACGCCGTTTTACAATTTGCAAGTTTCTTGGAAATATTCCTATTTACATTTAAACCTATAAGTGCTTGCGCGTTGAGATCTTGCTTGATCCATGCTTTCACAGGTTCATCGGTGCTGCCACCGTCCGGCTTCACTTATAATCCTATCGGGACATCATACACTTCTTTCGGTTTTAGAGTTAATTCTACTTTGAAACATAATTGACATTACCATGCGAGTCGTCAGATAATAATTCTAAGTGCGACTTTATCGAATACATATTTAATTATGACAGTTCAAGGTGAAATATCAGTGATTACGAATAGAATTTCACATAAATTGTATGATTATACAATTTCGTGTTTACTTGCGTGTACTTGCGATGACTTTCGTTGACTTGGCTGACGCTTCTGGCGATGACTGACTTGCCGTTTCTTGTCTGACGAATTTTCTCTCAATTTCAAAGTTTCAGACTCGATAACGCTCCTGGACCCATAACATGATGAGGTAGGATGACTTCAGATGCGAGAGGAAACTCGCATCTTGAGATCATTAAAATAACGACTTTATTGTCCTCTTTATTATTTGGCTTGATTACATTTATTTGACTTCTACATGAATATATTCTTTTTATTATCACCTTAGTAACATACTTTTTTTTTACTTTTTTTTACAAACAGAACATTACTGAAATATATAATAATATAAATAATTAATCCCTAACACGAATGTACTTGGAGTCAACCCGCTGAGCGCTATCCTCAGTTTTGTTAATGTATAAAAATAATACATTACAATTTTTACCTCGTTTTCTTTTGTTTATTTTTTTTTATATATAAAAGAATCGAAAACTCTTTAAGCAATAATGAGAACAAAATGGTTTTTTCATCAAGTCTGTCATATTTTATCCAAAAACAGTGTTTAAAATTATTATCTTTGTAAAAGAAATGTTATTAATAAATAAGGATATTTGAAAATAAATAGTCTTTGTTGCTGATGCACATTTATAACTGTTACTTTATCATGTTATAGGCCCAGACGTGGTGTGCAAAAAATAAAACTTTTCTTAGTTGTTTGTAAAAGAAAGTAAAAATAATGAATACAAGAATAGTAAACATTGGACTGCTACAAAGACTGTCAAATTGGAATACTTGGAAATATAAAGCTGGTATCTGTTTTACGTGAAATCAGCAATGCACTTGATTTTATGATTGAAGGGAGATTAGTAAAACCTCAGCCAATTGTGAATGTTGCTACTGCCGATCAAAAAGCTAAGAATATAACTGCATTAGATGTTATTCTTCAAGCAGACAGCAATGCTTTGATAGTTTTTAACAACAAATATGACAGAAGAATATTTGCAAAAAGTAATGCGCCTAACAACAGCTCGTGAAGTCTGGGACGAGCTTCATAAATTATTTGATGACGTACATAAAAAAAAAGATATATGACTTATGTTCACAATTATTTAGTTTCAAACAGAATTCTGTTGATAGCATAGCTAATTATTTATCCAAGTTAGAAACTTTATGGTATGATTTGAAACTACAAATAAATAAAGATCCTGAAAATAATACCGAGTTGCCAGATTTGTTTATAATTTGTAAGATTCATGGAACATTGCCGGAAGAATATTTTTCGTTTAAATCAAGTACGATGTTAATGTCTAGAAATGACAGGACTATTAATAGTTTAACAAAGCATCTTTGTGCGTATGAGAAGGCTTTAATAATAATAAAGAAACGAATTTGTGCCTCAAGACGCACTTCTTGTTACAGATTCTTCGAAGCAAAATTGAAGTACTTAAAGGCGGGAAAATTCAAGAAAACTGTAATTTGTAATTATTGCAAAAAACCCCAGTCACGTAATTAAAAAATGTTTTAAATGGATTGCTGATGGGAGACCATCAAAATCAAACAACAAAGTGGAAGCTACTGTTTTCACGAATAATAATTCAACAAATAGGTCTCAGGTAAACTGAATCTTTAAAGGCCTCACTGAGAGTTGTCTGACAGTTGCTAACGATGTAGAGTTTTACACAATAACCAAATCGTATCTATCATAGTATGACTAGAAATGTCAATATTTACTATTTTAAAAAATAAAACAAGTTTCCAATTAGTATATCAAGTTCAATTATACCTTTATATTGCTAAATTTATTGATAAACAAAGGAATTACACGCAAATGAAATCGCGAACGTATTGGTGATTCGTAGTATTTTATTCAGCGTAAAACACACTGTGTAAAGCTTAGTTCAACTAAAATATCCGCGAAAAAACAGACAGAAAAAAATATCTGACGAAAGGAGTTGCCTATTAAACCAGGGCAAAGTTTAGACTTGGGGAGCGGGACAGAGAAAAATACCCTACGAAGGGAGTTGCCCCTTAAACCAGGCAAAAATTAGGTTTGTGGGAGCAGGGCAGAGGAAAAATAACCGACGAAGTGAGTTGTTTTCTTAAACCTGGCAAAGTTTAGGTTGGGGGAGGGAGACAGAGAAAGAATACCCCACGAAGAGAGATGCCCCTTAAGCCAGAGCCATGTTTAGGTCGGGGGTGAGGCACAGAGAAAAATACCTGACGAAGGGAGTTGTCCCTTACACCAAGGCAATTTTTAGGTCGGAGGGAACGGTATAGAGACAAAAATTGCCCCTTAAACAGCTCAATAGAGCCAGGCGATATTTATAGTCGACAGGGCTCATAAGCGTAATGTTGAAATAAAAATTTCCAGTTAGAACCAAACCGATTAGAACTTTAACGTGTTTTACTAAGCACAGTCAGTATTTTTACAAACAGATAACATTGAAATGCTAGCCGCATATGTTATATTAAAACAGATATTTAGTTACACCGTAAACTTCGTCACACAACATATATATGAAGCAACCTAGAGGATTTGATGCTGAAACAGGAAAAGTATGCAAACAAATAAAAAGCCTAAATGGCTTCAAGCAGGCGCCTAGAAGTTCAAATGAAAAATATAAACAATGTATTCACGAATTTGGACTTAAACAAAGTGATGCTGATCCTTGTTTGTTTGTTGAAGAAAAGAGAGAATTATTTGTTATTCTTTATGTGGATGATGGCATTGCTGTAGCGATACATACTTATTCATTGGAACAGTTTCAGAACGCTCTTTACAAATGAATTCAAGGTGGTAATTGGGCCTGTAATTACTATTTAGGAGTCCAGGTTCAACAATTCGAAAATGGTGCAATTTTTACATTCTTTTACGAAGTAATAAGTAAGTATTGTAATCACGAAAAAAAACATCGGCCATGTATTGGCCCTAAACTTTCTTTTACGTAGTCAGTATATTTAGATTTGATAGTATATAAATAAAAATATAAAATGTTAAAATTTCAAGAAAATATTTTCATTCATTGTCCAATAAAGTGTAAAGTTAGTTTATTGTCAGATTTCCAAAGAAAACATATGTATTTCAGATTTTAAATGTTGGATTTTATAGTAGTATAAAGAAAATATTATTATTCATTACATATTATTAAAAATTATTATGGCCGGGCATTTTTTTAGTTTTCGAATTAACTTTAAAGCAGAGAAAATATTTATATATAATATTTTTAATTATTTACTAACCTTTGTAACGGTTTTTCACTAGACTTATTTGTGACACTGATAATAAATGTTAAATGTCAAAATATTGGAATATTTAAAACACTATAGTAGATGCGATTTATTATGTATAATTTTCCATACATATGTAACTATAGCAATATAAATAAGATAATAGCAATTTTCTCGTAACTGGTACACTTTTTGAAGAAATATTTCAAACAAAAGTTGTGTAGAATACTAATATCTTTCAATGTTGTTCTAACTATTTTTACTGCAAGTACAGCCGTTTCAGAGATATTGCAGAAATTGCAAAAAAAGTCTTAAGTAAACATGCATTTCCGTTTTGAATATGCTTTTAAAAAATAAAAGGTTTTCTCCCCAGGCATATACGAATCTTAAGTTTAAAGTTTCATAATTTTATCTTCAAACGGTGTAGGCTGTAGAGCGCATAAACACAGACACACAATACTTACTTATTACTTCGTAAAAGAAAGTAAAACTTCTCGAAATTATTACGGAAATACACCTTTTTGACCTTCCCTGAATCGAGCCTGACTATTTTTGGAATGATGTCTGTGTGTGTGTGTGTCAGTGTACCTGTGTGTCTGTGTGTATGCGCTCTACAGCCTACACCGTTGTAGATAAAATTATGAAACTTTACACTTAAGATTTGTATATGATTGGGGCGAAAACCTCCTATTTTTGAAAAGCATATTCAACCGGAAGTGCATGTTTACTTAAGACTTTTTTTGCAATTTCTGCAATATCTCTGAAACGGCTATACTTGCAGTAAAAATAGTTAGAATAACATTGAAAGATATTAGTATTCTGCACAACTTTTGTTTGAAACATTTCTTCAAAAAGTACCAGTTACAAGATCTTATCTTATTGATATTGCCATAGTTACGTAGGTATGGAAATTATATATAATAAATCGCATCTACTATGCATGTCCAATTGTTTTAAATATTCCAATATTTTGAGAAAATATTTATTCATAATATTTTTAAATTGTTTACTAACCTTTGTAACGGTTTTTCACTAAACTTATTTGTGACACTGACAATAAATGTTTAAATGTCAAAATATTGCAATATTTAAAACAATTGACATGCATAGTAGATGCGATTTATTATATATAATATCCCATACCTACGTAACTATGGCAATATCAATAAGATAAGATCTTGTAACTGGCACTTTTTGAAGAAATGTGGCAAACAAAAGTTGTGCAGAATACTAATATCTTTTCAATGTTATTCTAACTATTTTTACTGCAAGTATAGCCGTTTCAGAGATATTGCAGAAATTGCAAAAAAAGTCTAGAGTAAACATGCACTTCCGGTTGGAATATGCTTTTCAAAAATAGAAGGTTTTTCGCCCCAGGCACATACAAATCTTAAGTTTAAAGTTTCATATTTTTATCTTTAACGGTGTAGGCTGTAGAGCGCATACACACAGACACACAACACACACACAGACACAGACACACACACAGACGTCATTCCAAAAATAGTCAGACTCGATTCAGGGAAGGTCAAAAGGTTTATTTCCGTAAAAATTTCGAGAATTTTTTTACTTTCTTTTACGAAGTAATAAGTAAGTATTGTAATCACGAAAAAAAAAATTCTCGAAATTTTGACGGAAATACACCTTTTGACCTTCCCTGAATCGAGTCTG
Source organism: Nebria ingens riversi (assembly GCA_018344505.1). NCBI lineage: Eukaryota > Metazoa > Arthropoda > Insecta > Coleoptera > Carabidae > Nebria > Nebria ingens. The sequence continues at coordinate 10,789 of JADQWA010001153.1, forward strand.
ACTATTTTTGGAATGACGTCTGTGTGTGTGTGTCTGTTGTCTGTGTGTGTCTGTGTTTATGCGCTCTACAGCCTACACCGTTGAAGATAAAATTATGAAACTTTTAAACTTAAGATTTGTATATGCCTAGGGCGAAAACCTCCTATTTTTGAAAAGCATATTTAAACCGGAAGTGCATGGTTACTTAAGACTTTTTTTGCAATTTCTGCAATATCTCTGAAACGGCTATACTTGCAGTAAAAATAGTTTAGAATAACATTGAAAGATATTAGTATTCTGCACAACTTTTGTTTGAAACATTTCTTCAAAAAGTGTAAGCAGTTACGAAAAATTGCTATTACCCTATTTATATTGCCATAGTTACATAGGTATGGAAAATTATATATAATAAATCGCATCTACTATGCATGTCAATTGTTTTAAATATTCCAATATTTTGACATTTAACATTTATTGTCAGTGTCACAAATAAGTTTAGTGAAAAACCGTTACAAAGGTTAGTAAATAATTTAAAATATTATATATAAATATTTTCTCTGGTTTAAAGTTAATTTGAAACTAAAAAATGCCCGGCCATAATAATTTTTAATAATATGTAATGAATAATAATATTTTCTTTATACTACTATAAAATCCAACATTTAAAATCTGAAATACATATGTTTTCTTTGGAAATCTGACAATAAACTAACTTTACACTTTTATTGGACAATGAATGAAAATATTTTCTTGAAATTTTAACATTTTTTATTTTTATTTATATACTATCAAATCTAAATATACTGACTACGTAAAAGAAAGTTTAGGGCCAATACATGGCCGATGTTTATATATCAAGAGGCAAATGCAAGATATATTTTGGAACGTTTTAATAAGGTAAATGCTCATCCATGTTCAACACCTGTTGAAAGTGGATTAGTCTTTCAAAATTGTGAAGGGGTGTTTTCCATATTGATATTGATGTATTTGTCAATCGTCGCAAGACCAGATTTATCATTCGTAATGAGTCTTTTATCTCAAGCGCTAGATGAACCAAAAGAAAAGCATAATTCAATGTTAAAAAAAATTTCAAGTATATCGGAGGTACATTGAGATATGAGATTCTATTTGAATATTTGGTACACCAATATTGGAAGTATACAGGGACGCTGATTATGCTGGAGATAATCAAACTAGAAAGCTACTTCTTTATACGGGAGATGTTTGAACGAATGGAAATTGTTGTAAAATCAACATCTAGCTGACATGCTTACGAAGCCATTGGTCAAATCTATATTTGAATGATAACGAAACCTTATTGGAATAAAATATTTTTCTGTTTTATATTAAAGTTCATTTCTAGTTAGGGGCAGTGTTTAACTTAAATTTAAAATAAACTCATAAAATAAGTTGGCTTTATACAGATTAAGAAAAAACAACGGCCAAGTGTTGGGCCTAAATTTTCTTATACGTAGTCAGTATATTAAGATCTGATAGTATATAAATTAAAATTAAAAATATTTAAATTTCAAGAAAAT
>JADQWA010001156.1:0-113980 GCA_018344505.1 Nebria ingens riversi
CTATGCATGGATTAAATGCAAAATGTTAATCATATAAAATACAATATCTTTTTTAGTAATATGATTTATGAATTTTTTATTTCGATATATGAACATGCGTGTATGAATGCAGTACGTCACGGTGTGTTGCATCCCACAAGATATGCAAATTCGGTATTGTTTAATGGTGTATTTATATTTATGGGGTATCGTTTTATACTTGAATAATTGCTAATTAGAGGTGAACACGTGACAACATTATTATATTTATACACGCGTGAAAGTTATGTGTTTATATCGCAGACAACTTATTCAATATTGTTCTCAACTTGTAATTGTTAACAACCGGTAACGAAATTTATATTTCATCGTACCGATAAAATAAACTCAATTTATTCAAAAACTACATCGCTAAAAATAAATAGATATTCATTTTTTATTTAAAATATCTGATTCATGCTTAGCTTTCATGCAATGTCTATATATATATTAACTTCATTTTGTCTTCAAGGCGATCTAAATTTGTATTACGTCTCCCATACCCAAAATTCATTGCGCTAATATGTATGATATGTTATATGAGAATTTGTAATAACTTAAATATATTTAGACAACTCTTTATATAAAAAACAATATTTCCTGAATCATTCACTATTATTCATTTTAAAACTAAGATTAAATTGCCTATATAAATCACGAAATCATAAGTATCATAACAATACATCAAAATGAAATATGTATAATTATTGTTGATCTATAGTATATGAATCATTTGTGTGGCGAGTAGGTCTATTCTTATGAAGAAAGATATATCTATGCCCCGAAATGTTGTCTATAGTGTCTATATTGCAAATAGGAACGTGAGAAATAAATAGGATTCAGAATTTAAATTGAAAAATCAATTATTATTTATTGGACAACTTCGTTGTTTTCGTCTGTAGAACAAGTAATCGGAATAGAAACTGTTGGTAGAAAGCTATCGTAAATTATAACAAGATTAGCAGCAGTCCTACACTATTTTGTATTTCATATTTCACATGATACTAAAGCTTTGTTGCTTCATTTATCGTTTTAATTTTTATTTATATAATTTGGTAATTAGTTCTTCGTCAACCTTCTTTTTTATTCTCTTTTATTAATATATTAAGGGTATTTCACATAAAAACATCAATATAAATAGAGAATTTCCAACATAATAAATATATGTTTTAGAAAATTAAATATATTTCATGAAACAAGTAAAGATATTCTTGCTTTACTATCCCAAAATATACGGGCAGTTTAAAATTGGAATACATGTTCCAGTCGCGTTTCTGGCATATCCTAATCTGCAGTAACAACTATCATTGCATCTGATGTTGACAATAGGACATATTTGGCCCAGAGTAGCGCATTTTGTCTGACAAGCACTACCACAACTGTACACTTCATTTGGTTCTGTACAATTGAGCACGGCAGCATCTAATAACATACTCGAAATATTATTTCGTTACACTCTTTCGATCAAATGTTTAAATAATTAATTATTTGTATGAGAAACAATTTAATTACATACCTGTTGTACAAAACGCTGAAAAATATAACACCATAATGAAACTGAAATAAATAGACGTTTTAGTCGACATGTTCACAAATGAAAATTGTAATGTAGTACAGGGAAATATATATATATGGGTATTTATACTCTTTTTTTATATGGCCAGAGATTTATTATTACTTTTTATCGTCTAAAATTATATATTACTTAATTTTTATCAGTTAAAGTTAAATATTTAATTTATACTTATGAGCATACTGATATGTATACATACTTATAATTAAGCGAAGTAGATTGAAACAGTAAAATACAAATATATAGAAATTATATTAATGTCGATGTATTTAAAATAAATTTTGCGTCTAAAATAAATAAAAAAATTATACATTTCTGGAATATATATTTTGTTTCAATTTTGTAGGACACTTATATATATATATATATATATATATATATATATATATATATATATATATATATATATATATATATATATCTAATTACGTATTTAACCCATTTAATTATCTATGTATGTCAGTAGTATATTTTATTATGGTTATAATAATATTTTTACTAATTATTTAACCTACAATAATTGAAGGAAATTATTATGCGACACATGATATTCTAAACAGTAAAACTAATCTATACATATAGCCAAATGCTTGCAGCTAAGCTAAGCGTATAGTGACTTCTTAGTTTAATGTTAAGTAATAATGTTTATTAGTCTTGTAAGTCATAAACAAATCTTATGTGATTCATTTCGTGATAAAAATATCATTCACCGAAAATACTTGAGTAATTTACGAGACATTGGGGGTTTTATACTATTTTCAGTACCATAAATTGTTCAATGATTGTAATGTTTAACTAAATACACTATACCGTGAGTCATGAAATAAATTGAACAATGAATAATAAACTATTTGTTCCTTACCTACCGTTTCAGTAATCCGACATTTGACCTTACAATTAGTAACCTTTTGTGCATGCTAGACAACGTCATGTGGGTGTTGGTTGCTATTATACATAGGTGTATCCTCACAATGAAGCCGTTATATGAATTTCATTAGAAAGCCGCATTGCATTAGCCGTATTGTTACACGAGATCTGTTAATATCTATATACATGAACTATCTATATCCTGAAGGACCTTATATATGCATTGTTTAAAAATATATAGATAATACGAGGAAAATGATGTTTCTTGTTTTATATTTAAATTACTACACTATATATTTAGATTACCAGATAGTACTTTATTATAAATATGTGAGAATATAATGAATAACATTTTTATTAAGTACTACATACTTTAAAATGAAACATAATTGTATCCTCAGTGATTTACAACTTAAATATAAAATTAAGATATGTCACTGTTTTCGTGGCGATTAGGTTGTTGGACAATCCTCAATCGGAATACATTCATCTTCTACATTTTTGGAATATCCTTTAATACAAAAGCAACTATCGAAACACATAATATCAACATTAGGACATTGCGAATTATCGCATTCGGACTTGCATGGAATGTCGCACCGGAACTCCTCATTCGGTTTGGAACAATCGTTGTCGGCAGTTTCTAAATTTAACAATTTTTTATAAATCTATTCATGGAAATGAACAATGTAAGGTAGATTTAATATGTGATAATTTTCAAATAATAAGCATATACAATTTGATTGCATACCTTCTGCCAAAACTGCAAGTAAATGCAGCACCATGACCACAAAGATAGACGTGCACTGTATTTGCGACATTTTCACTAACATTCAGGGCAACTCATATATGGTGGTATTTATACCTATTTTATATTTGTAATTACTTTGTTTGCGAAAATATTTTATCAACATAAATGACTTAAATGTATTTAATTCTTTCCTATCTACAATTCAATATAAGTTCTATAATTTTCCTTATTATATATGTTTACGCAAACGCGCATATAGGAATGTAGGCGATATTTTGTCATACGAGTAGCGGGCGTATAGTGCAAAAGTTCATAACTTCATGTAGGATGCGAGGACAAAACGATTTTCAAAATATTATTCGGCTTTTTTATTAAAATATCTTTGTGGTTGTTGATATAACTAATTAGCTTCCATATTTTCATTCGTTCTCGTAAAGTTATAATAAAGATTTTTATCAAAAATATAAATAAATTCTAGCGTACAATAACTGTTTAAACCACAACAAATGCTATGAAAAATAATATTTTACAGGTGCTCCGCTGGATATTAGTGAAACCTTAGCACCGCGTCCGACAAACGGTAGCACCAATAAAATTCTTAATTTAAGGTAGCACAGTTATCTTAAAACGTCCATTACTGCCAGAAACACAACACGACATACTGTTAAAAGTCGTAGGAGGCAAGCGCATACTGAATTTAACGGTGTGCGTAAATAATACAATATGCAAATTAGTCTTGTTAGACCTAGCACCCTCACCACGTGAATTTTATGTGCCATACCTATGCTGTCTGTCTTGTCGAATACTGATTATTTATTAATTATTTATTATTGTTTATCGTCATTTATATTCACATACAAATCATTATTCAGTATCCCACAACAGTCGTGGAGGGTGAAAGGTGATACTCAAACCCATTATATAAATCAATTTGTGTCATATACGATCAACACTACATACTTGCGACAGAATTGTTGGCCAATACACATTTGATATTTTTAATAGAATTTTTCAACGATTTTCATCAGATATATTTAAATTCACTAGTAGGTACTACTTAACATGCCAAAGACCTCCCAAATAACTTTTAATCCCCAATTTGCGATTTTAAGACGTGATAACGTCAAAGCTAATCAAATAAGACCAGTTATGATTTTATCTGGAGATATATTTTAATAGGATTTGTCTGACATGTGATTAAGTGGGAATCACACCACTTCACATGAAGAAGATAAACCGAGATTTATAAGCAGGTATTTAAAAAAATTATATATAAAATATATATTTCGTTCTGATTTAAAATTGGTAAATAGTTTAATTGTATGGTGCTTTTCGGTTATAACTAGGACCTGCCGCGTCATAATTTTGCATTGTAGTCAAAGGTGTCCAGAATGAGTCTCGTTACGAGAGTAAAGTGGCTGTCAACGCCAGATCGAATCTTAGCTAAACAGCCAGGAGGTTGGTGGTTACGCGAGTAACTGCCGTGACCGCTAGTTCTTTTCACCAGTCACATACCAGCGATAGCTCATCGCTATAACCAATATTGCATCCTGGTCATCCGATATAACCGCAAAAACGTGCTCGTGACCAATTATTAATAAAACGCCGTTTATAATCTTGATAACATGGCGCCACTTGTTAACGGTACGCCAACCCTATCAACGAATTCTTATGTTTTATTTAAGCGCGTACGCGTTCCATTGTTCTTTCTTTCCGTGTTGATACACAAATAATTTTTAGGCACACTTTTGTGTCATTATATTTTAACAATTGACACAAATATTAATTTAGGATAAATGAAAATATGTGTATTTGTAAAGAGAAATATATTTATTGTAGAATTATATATAATATAAATGATTGAAATAATATTATACATCATATAAATAAGAAATAAATAGGCTACCACTGTGCTTAATTGCAAAATAGTATAAATTAATGATTAAACGAATATAATGTTCGTTAGTTCCGTGCGTTGACAGAAGTATGCTTTTCTTGAAGTCATCTAAGAATGCGGTTAGTACTAACGGTATGTATGTATGTTCTGTACGCAAGTTAACAGGTGTAATTAGTAAATATTGTAATATAGATATGTCATTGTGTAAATAATATAAATAAAGCATGTATAACATTTTAATGAGCTAATTCTGAGATCCTGATATAAAATCACACCGTGGGCACGAGAACGCTCCATAGAATAACGAACAAGCATTTTATTCTAGATTCCAGTGCCTTTTAAACTGTTTACGTATTTATTCTAGTGAATTTCTCAAAATATTTATAGGTTTCTATTGCATAAAAATAAAAGTATATCTGTTTAAAATTCGTAATTAAATAATTACCTGCTGCATTGCTATATTAATCTTGTACGAAAATCAAATGTGTATATGAGAAATGTTTAATTCGAATTTCAATGTAACTGACAGAAAAACTTCCATACATTAAAGTAATTAATCATAAGATTAATCGAACACATTTTTTATCTATAATCGCAAAGATTATAATAAGTTGCAAGTACCTCTGGTTCGGTTAGCGTGCGTGTATGGTTATTGTACGAGTATCAAACATGCTGCTAAATCACGTACTAGCCAGAAAATTTATTGCATATTAAATAGTCATTCTTGGCGTTTTGCTTACTTTATATTGTAGTAGAATATTAATATTTCACAATTTTTCATTGCGTAAAATTATTCTGCATACCGCATTCATCAGATGTATAATTAATACGGGATACATTTCTCTGCAATATTCCTATTTCCAGTACAAGCATATTCACAAGTTATAATTATGAATTAAGCAACGTCTTATCAAATATCAGATAACTGTAATTCAAATAGCACAACCCTAAAGAATTAATTGTTATTTGCAATTCAAATACTTCGTATGAAAGCTTTTTCATGGTATTGATGGTTTTCAAATTGAGCTTAATATCTTAAAACATTATTTAAATTTAAAATAATGTATATACATTTAATCAGTTGATAATTTCATGTATGTATGCGGAGGTAGTTGACGGATTCAGTACGTGTGAATGAACAAATGAATGAATTGGAAAGTAAACACATTTTACACATGTAGGATGTGTATATTTATTAATTACAACATTGCATCTTTACATTATGCATATTCAACGATCTACTGTCGTGATTTGCATACATATATAAATATTTATGTTTTACCGATCAGAAGAATGTTGTTTACATTTGAGTTTTTTCTTCTTCATTGTTTTCTTCTTTAGTTATTAGGACTTTGATTCATTTATCACAGTATTATAATAAGATTGACATCTATTTTATATTTATTTAAATTATTTGAGTAGGATTAAAATGAAACATGAAAGGAATCAATTAAAAATTAAATGACATTTGAATATAATATGCAGATATATTATTTAAATTTCTATAGGACTTTCACCCCTGTCAAAACATCTAAACGAAAATAATAATTTATTTTATAAAGTCTACATATTGGTAGAATTGTAAATTCTTATATTAACAAATAGAGAATGTAAAATACGCCATGATGCTTGCAGCCTACGTTACTAAGCATTTTGTCCTATTGCCTATATAAATTATCACTCAGTTAAAAGCGAAACTATTCTTATTGCTAACGAAAACAATATTTTGATTAATGCATAATTAAAATTTTATTGTTAAAACCTCCAAACAGGCATTTGTTTAATATAAATAAATTATTTTTTAATGCAAAATATAACAATTCAAATATAAAATAGAGATCTGCATAAACGATTTTATAATGAATTTTAATATATTTCAATACTTTAATAGGTTTTGCAAAAAGTTTATTATTGTAAATAAATATATTAAAACAAATACTAAGATTACTAATTCATTGTCGTTTATCATTAATATTTATTATATTACGATAAAAAACTGCAACCTGCCAAATTAATACATAACGAGTTGAATGACTTTTTTTTCTCGCTTTCAATTTTAGTTTATAAATATTCATGTATTTAAAATAAATTATTAATTTGTTTACAAATATTAAGCGTAAAAAACAAAAAAAAAACAACAACATTCCATTTTAAATTATATTTAAATTAGATACAGTCGCATTAAATATTACACAAGTACGCGAAAATCATCAAGTATCTACTGAATAGTAGTCTATTTATTGAAACAGCAGCCAAAATAATTGTCCAGTAGATGAAACTAATTACACTATAAGTACATAGATTTGTATAAAGTATAGGTTATAGCGGAAAATAAATAATCAATAAAATCAAACAAATATAGAGTAGGTTGGTAATAACAGTTACTTTTATATATTCTTTAAAAACAATATTTACATTAATATTATTTTCATGAAACATAATTTTGTTTGCATTTCTTCTAAAACAATAAAATAAAATGGTCATTAAACATACCTTCGATAAGTTATAATTGTTTCAAAAAGTTAAGAATAAAAACTTTGAAAAGCTTTCAATTTAATTACAATTATTGTAGATATGAACATTAAAAAACTTCTTTGATTACTTATGTTTTATTCATACAGTCAATGCGTATCTTTGGTCTATAACAACTAATACAATCGCAATGTCTATTCTTTTTGAAAAATATTTAATATTATTAAATATTTGTGTATTTAGTGAAACTTCAGCGTTATGGAATGTGCCAGAAATTGCATCTAATTTCACTGAGTCTTTTGATTGCATAGATAAATTATCTAAGCGAGGAGAACATTCATTTCGCATTTTAATAACAAATGTACAAGTAGAGAGACTATGGCAAACTTCAGTTCCTACAGTTAAAATAACGTTGATTAAAAATAACAGCTTAAATTGGCTATCAAATTATAAGAAATTTGACGAAATGATTTTGATTTTTCATACATTGGATGATATGAAAACTTGGTTGATATATATGTATGAATTGTCGTTCTGGAATCCCAAAGCAAGATTTATTGTAATGATCCTAAATAATACCAATATAACACAAATTTTTGAACTTGCATGGCAGTATTATATGGTTAATATTATCGTTGTGTCATCAAGTAGTATATTGCCAAAAGTGTTTACCTATTTTCCATATAATAATCCCAAGTGTATTATGAATGTAACTGAGGTATATTTATTTCGATGTGATGAAGCTTCTGCGGAGAATATGTTTCCTAATAAAATCCCGGACCAATTTAACGGGTGTATGGTAAGATTGTTGGCTTTTCAAATAGAACCATTTGTCATTGATGTTACTAAAAATGGTGAGATTCCTAGTCAAGTTGGTTTAGAAGTTACACTAATGAACACGATAGCGAAACGAATGAATTTCACAAACGTATTTATACCAAATCATTTCGATAGCTGGGGTATTCGATTACAAAATGGTACATATACAAATATGTATAACGCAATTGACAATAACATAGCTGATATTTTACTTGGAATGGTTCCATTAATAGAGTTTGTCACAGACGATTTTGGTTGTACTAATTCGCATATTATAAATGGAGTTTCTTGGTGGGTTCCAGCAGCTGAAGCACTACCAAAATGGCAAAACATGCTTTATATTTTCCATTACCATGTATGGCTGTATATTTGTACACATTCTATCCTGTTTGGGTTCATTTTGTGGCTATTCTCAAAAATAAGACAAGATATACAACTTTATAAAGAGATTTCTGGAATATTACTAATATCTTGGGCAATATTATTACAAAGCGCCATCAGATATCCAAGAAACAACTCAACCAGAATCCTGTATATATTCTGGGCAATCTTCAGTCTTCTTCTAGTCACAGCCTACCAAAGTAATTTAATTAGCATTTTAACTAAACCACAATACGAAAGCCAAATAAGTAACACGAAAGAGTTATTACGTTCCAAACTATTGTACGGCTTTCATCCACCAATACTACGGTTTTTCAATCCCGATGTAGATCCCCTTAACAAGATTATTATTGAGAATTTTTACAAGTGTCCCGTTACTCAGGAATGTATAAACAGAACTGCATTAAAAAGAGACTTTGCTGTCGTTAAAAATATAAAACAAGTGAATTATAATATTAAGAAATATTTTCACTATTCCAATGGCAAAGCTATGATTTACGGTTTTAAAGATACTGTTCTAAATTATCATCATTTCGTAACGAGAAAAGGATTTCCGCTACTAGAACAATTTAATACGTTGATTGGACTCATGCAATCAAATGGATTGATATCACATTGGGAATATGATTTAACAGTTATTGAAAACGATAAGAAACATGACACTCCACCACAGAGGTTATCAATTCAAAATTTTACTATTCCATTTTTAGTTTTATTTAGTGGTTATATTGTTGCTGTGCTTGTATTTGTGATAGAAAGATGCAGAAAGATAAATTATTAGTAAACTTGTATATCCTTATATAGATATAAGTATTGAAATTAATTCTTTTGGCATTTTAATTACCTACCTCTACTAGATTCCTAAAATGATTATACTCGAAAAATGAACAATATGTGTGATTCTTCTTTTACATTTTCTTATTCCACTTTGAACCATTTATTCCCGATGATGGGTCTGTTCATATCTAGTTTATTTTAATTAAGTAACTCTTATGGATAATTGGGAGTTAAACATTGATAAACAACCTTTTTTATTCAGGCAAACATATTGCACATTATTTACAATTTAACTCTAATAAATGAACATTCAACAATTGTCGAAAATAATAATATTTTACCCTCATAAGCCTTAAGGGTAACTTTCCAGTAGAAATTCAATATTGGAAACAAGCTAAATAGATTTGCATCGAACGTAATATTATTGCCAACGTATTTCCCCTGAAAATTTTCATATAAATAAATAAACAAATATATATATATATATATATATATATATATATATCATAGTTACCTTTTTAAATGGACACCGTATAGGTGGGGTGACTCTTTCAACAATGTCGTCCCATCCCATTCCTCTGGTATTAAGAAAACTACAACTATGTGGTGGTTTCAATTTTGCAAAATATTCACATGTATCTAAAGCTTCTTTATTTGCACATCTCTGAACATTCATTTCAAGCTAAAAAAAAAAAAACTTTAAATAAATATTTACTTAAAATTAAACTGTTATACCCATAGTAAATTATTAACAATATCACGCTCAATATCTAGTTCAATTATCATATAAGATCCAATAGCGTCACTGTATAGTAAATTAAAATTTCGTGCATGTACAGGTGATGTTTTAGGGACTTCAAACACTTCAAACCTATCCGCCTTCATTAAATACGTCTATAAGTAATTATTATATATTAATACATACTATATGACCTAATTTTAAAATATACTTACTACTTTAGCACTAATAGCTAGGGTTATATATAGTAACCAAGAAAATATATGAAATATTTTGTTCATTTTTAATATTGGTGTTACTGCTCTGTAGCAAATAATATTCAGATCAGTGTTTATATATATATATATATATATATATATATATATATATATATATATATATATATATATATATATATATATATATATATATATATATATATATATATATATATATATATATATATATATATATATATATATATATATATATATATATATATATGTCTAATAACAAGGGAAGCAGTTTGTTGAATACCAAAAAAATACTTCAAATATGCTGTGCAAATAAAAATGGTTCAATTATATGTTCGACAATAATGTGTATCTATTAATTTCATCTTGAACATATAGCAAACCAAACCTATATTTAAATGTACGTTCGTTTCAAGGAATTAACTAGAATATAGTCAAATTATGTGTAACAATGTACTAACACATACAAATGAAAATAAGGTCATTTTTATGTATATATTGTAGTATTCGTGAATTTCGTGTATTAAAATAGGTTCTGTTTTTATTGAAATCAGTTTAGTTATTTTAAATTTAATTATTTTTAGCATTGAAAACAGCACATGCATTTTGTGGATTTAGTTTGATAAACAAGACACAAGTGTCCAAAGCTTCATTAAATACGTATATAAGTAATTATTATATATTAATACATATTATATGACCAAATTTTAATATATACTCACTAGTTCAGCACTAATAGCTATTTTTATATATAGTAACCAAGATTAATATTAGTGTTACTTCTCTGCAGCAAATTATCTTCAGATCAGTGTATATATATGGCTGAACTGCTTACGTCTCGTAACATGGGAAACAGTTTGATGAATAATACCAAAAAATAGCTCAAAAATACTGTGCAAATAAAAAATGTTCAATTATATGTTGGGCAATAACGTATATTTATTAATTTTATCGTGGACCAATATTCAAATAATTACCTATAATTTAGTCAAATTACATACAAATTAAAATATGGTCATTATTATGTATAGGTATATTGTAGTTTTCGCGAATTTCATGCCATTAAAATGAAAATTAATTCTGTTTGTTAAAGTATATTGAATTGAGTTTAATTATTTTAAAAAGAATCAACAATATTATAATTCAAATCAATTATTTTATTACTGGAAACAATTTAAATTGCACCAGAATAATAATGGTATACAAATAATTTACATAATAAATATTATTTAGTTAGTTTTGTATTTGTAAGGGACAAATTTACATTCAATTATAAATCCAAATAGAAGAAACTTCCCTTCATATGACCTAGTTGTTACTTTCCAGTACCAGTTTTGTACCGAGAAAATTTTCCATAAGTTTGCATCAAAAGACAAATTTTTTCCTGAATATTTACCCTAAAATATAGCATCGAACGATTACATCGTATATATTATTAGTTCCCTCCATACATACATATATTTACCTTTCTTAAAGGACATCTCAATTTAGGAGTAAAATTGTCAGTAATAGAGTTCCATGCCATATGTTCAGCATTAATGAAAATGCACGCATCCGGTGGTTTAAGATTAGTAAAAAATTCGCAAGTGTCCAATGCTTCTTTATTTGCACATCTAATCACTTCTAGCGAAATCTTAAAGAATTGATCGCGTTGTTAACTTAAAATTACATTATTTTATAAATTTGTTAGTAAAACCTTATATTTACTGCTGATGAGATCTCGTGATAAGAACATATCAACGTCGAAGGATGAACTGTAAGGATCATTAAAAATTGTATCAACTCCTGTAAATGAAAACGGCGATCCTTCTGGTAATTCTATGACCTCGACTCTATCCAGCTGCATTATTGTTCGCTACAATCACGAAAATAAATTGTTATTAGTATCTACAAATTATTTATTTTTTCCTCAGATGAATTGATTGATTTCCGAAGAAACATTATTACCAACTATCATAAAAAGCGATGTGCTTTCTTTCCTTGTGAAAAACTAATAAATATGATTCATATTTTTGTTGTTAGAAAAGAAGAATCAAAGTTTGCGTGATATGAGTCTTCATTTTTTACAAAATAATTTCGAAATGAAACTAGGAATTATAAAAACTGGTTTATATAACAAATGGTTTTTAATTGTTCAATAAAGTCCTTGCTGATATTTATTTTAAAATTACAAAATTGCAAAGTTATGAGTTATGCTAATGATTATATAATCGACTTCTATTGTCAATTCAATTTGTTAATGCTTTTGAAATTTATGTTTATATTATAGTTTGACTTTATCAAACATCTGAAAAGGTCTGAAATTATGTTTAGGATATTTAGGGAAGGCAATCAAAATACGAATAGCGCAGCAGAAATCAACACGTTATAGTGCATATAATGAAGATTATTACAAAAAAAGAGATATATATATATATTAAAACTATTGCATCGAAGGTATAGGTTTTGCATCCATTTGTAGAGCATATAAAAGTAATTTGTCTTCAATTACTCGTAATGTTGCCTTCCAGTACCAACCAGTGGTCGAGAATAATGACCACAATTCTACATCAAATGACGAATTACGTGCATAATAATAACCCTATAATAATTATTGAGTATTTGCCTTTAAACATTTTATTACAAAAAAAAATGCATACCTTATTTAATGGACATTTGTAACTTGGTGTGAAAGTGTCAACCATGCTAGTCCATGCCGTTCCTTTGGCATTTAAAATCGCACAAGCATTTGGTGGATTTAGATTGGTAAACAATGCACAAGTGTCCAAAGCTTCTTTGCTCGCACATCTTTTCACTTGAATAGAAAACTAAGAAACAAAAATAAACTATAGACAACTGAAATGTGAAGATTTATTTATTTTGTCCAACTTTTAATTTCTTGTAGTTAATATTGCGAGTAATATTCAAGTCCACATCGTAAGATGAACCATAATTTTTATTGAATTTCAAATTTATATTTGAAAAAATAAATGGTGAATTTTTTCCTTGTTCTATTACTTCAAATCTATCTACCATTAATAATTTCTGAAACATTTAATACGACAAATATCCATAAAATACGACATATTATTTTGATATACATTTTTAAATAAAAGACAATACTCAAATTCAGAGAATAAACTTTTTTTTGAAATTTGTATTACCCGTTCGGCACAAACAATGCTCATATAAAGTAACACGTTCAGACATATTTGCTGTTTTATTAATATTAAAAAAAGCATAATCGAATACGATATTCGGAAAACTTGTAACGTCTGAATGTCAATTTATTCTGGTTAGAAATCTTTTAAAAGTGGTACATATATTGAATTTGTATCGTAATAATATCAATATATTTATGAATATCAGATATTTTGCAAATAATATTTCTATTTAATAATACTTCATTATTATAAATTATAAATCAATTATTACAGTCGGAAATAAAAAACCCGGATGGGAACATAGTGCCGGGTTATCTAGCAGTCGTTATGTACGTATTTTCATGCATCAATACTTGCAACGAATAATAATTTAATAATAATAAATAACAATTAAGTTTCCCTCGATAAGCATATCATTTATTTAAATTTAAATCTCAATAAGTACAAATATATTTAATTTTTATTTAAATTGATAAAATCTGCACTTTACAAAATAGATTAATATTGTTATTAATCACATTCGCAGTTTAGAATTATTCAATATCTATACCGGAAACCCAAATCAAAAATGATGAATTGAATTATTAATTTGGTTCTATTTTCATGGTTGGCTTCAAATATTATTACAAATGTCATTATAAATTAATTAGATATTTGGATAAATAAGATAAATTGACAGTGATTACTATACGCATATATAAAGAAAATTAAATTATTTTTACTTTATTTGAAAAGTACAAAATATATTATAGAAATGGCCAAACTAGTAGTAGTTTTTTTCATCTCGAGTATTGTGTATACAAGGGCTTCAGAAAAAGTGTCTAATAAAGTAAATTAGATAAGTGATGATAATGATTTAATTTAATAGAAAAATTGTTCCGCTACAGCAACCACAGAAACAACTCATCAAATTGGATAACTTTGAGCCATGTGGTTATGCATCTTATAACCCCATAACAGTACGAGTATCCAACAAAGAGTCATTGGACACTTGTGAAGTTTTTGGTGTGCTGAGACCTTCAAACCTCTGCTTGTTTTTAAATCGCAATGGAATGGGTTTTAATGAAATCGCTAATCCATTTACTCCGAAATTCAAATGGCCTTTTAAAAAAGTACGAATTGGCACAAACACTAATTTAGATAATCAATATAATACAAAGAAGACGCGTATATACAGAGAATTTTAAATCAATACATAATTACTATTAGTGATCCTTATATATGTCATGTTTAATTATTTATTTCAGGGTAATTACACCGAGTACGTAAAACTAAAAGCATCATCATTCCAAATGTTTCCAACACTTGGATTTTATTGGAAAGTCAATGTATCTGTATATGAAAGCCATAATTATGTATTGGAAATATGATGTTAAATATACCTACTGATGCATATGTATATATGTGTAGGTACTGCCTTTTGATTGTGTACTAAAAATACCTGTAATAGGTATATATAAAGATATTCTTAATGTTTTGGTTTAAATGTTTATAAATAATAGAACACTTACACATATTTGCAAATTAAATATTTATATTAGTTGTCACCACAACTATAAGAGTACAATTGAGTATTAGATATATTAAAAATTATACTTAATGTTCCTCATTGGATATGGGTCATTAAAAAACGATAATTATATTTGTTTAAAAATGCTAATTATTTGTATCGTTATGACGCCATGATATGTGTATAAATATCATGCAGAGACACCATTGTATTACAGTCTTTTATAAATTTAAAATGAAGTTACTTGTCGCGGTATTTTTATTTAGTAATATTATTATTTCAATTGCAAAGGTAAGTATTTTTCTGATGATTGAATAAAACATATGTGTGATTATCCTTGCAGCAACAATATATATATATATATATATATATATATATATATATATATATATATATATATATATATTTAGGAACACTTAGTTGTAAAAGTAGACAAAGCACAACCATGTGCAGCTGGAGTTAATAATCCTATAAAAATCCATAACCTGGAAATCAGTTACAGTAAGTCACAAGGAAATTACGCACGGATCGAAGGCGAATTATATCGTGATCTTGAAAGTGATTCTTTGGAAGTAAGTACGATGAATCATGTATATTTAAGTAAATATTTACCGAACTAATTAAATAATGATTACGAGAATTTAATTGAATAACAGGGAGATATACGATTACAAAGATGTGCAAATAAAGAAGCTCTGGATACGTGTGAGTATTTTGGCGTATTAAAACCTTCACATCCCTGTGTGTTTCTCAATATGAAAGGAATGGGATATGATGCAATCATAGATGCGTTTACACCACCACTAAGATGTCCTTTTAAAAAGGTAAATGATGATGATGAGCCAGCAGACATATGCGTCTAATAACTGATATATGTATCTAGTTATTTATTGTTGTTTACTTATAATATAAGGATTAAAGTAACTTGTGTATTTTTTTAGGGGAAATATTACGCGAATAACATCACTGGTAATCCAGCTTTATTTAAAATATTCCCATTAGTCGGATATTATTGGAAAATAAATGGGTCCATGTATGAAGGAAAAACATTTCTTGCTAGTTTATGTGTTGAAGCACAAATTTTGAAGTTATATTTCTAAAAATATACAAATGTTGCTACTATGATAATATCTTGCTAAAAATAATAATTTTATCGTTAAAAGCTCATAATACGAGCTTTCGTGTTGTGTACGTCCATCCATCCATGTTTACATAAATAATAAAGTAAAATACGGAATAACATTAGTAATAACCTTCCCTATAACCCATGAAATAGTATACGGGTCAGCGATGGCGACGGAATGGCAGCAAAGAAAAGTCGCTCTATAAACCTCCTGCTGCGCTTTATTTCTGAATTATCCAACGCAGCAATAAGGATGTATATCTACCGACTACAAGTGGATACTTCTTATTCCACAAGTGACCTTCCACTAGCGTCCATAGCCGTTGCATTGATAATTAAAAAAATTAAAATGATACACCATTTTCAGTCAGACGCAGTACGGTATGCATACTAATTTCGATCGGTGTAAAGCATACATAAATGCGAGATTATTGTTGTTTTTATTCGGACAAGGCTTGCGTATTTTATAACAAGATACATGAGATTGTAACTGAAATGTTTTTTATTCTATACTACTGTATAGAGTTCCTTTTATTTATAAGTATATATGTGTGTGTGTGTGTGTGTGTATGTGCATCTTCAATCATAATTACCGTAAGTAACTAATATTATAGTGATTGATTGAGTCGTAATATGTGAACACCCACAGTACGAAGACTTCCGCAATTACTCATATTATGAATCGTTTAACTTAAGCACATAATACCGCATTTTTTCTTTCGCTTTAATTTTGTTAACTTAAAGAAAGTTTTAAATGTTTATAACATAAAATTGATTGAATATGCTTACATAAGGTTTATCTTTAAACCATGTGAGCAAATTAATTATTATTTTAACAACACGTAAAATAAATCATGTATCGATAATCATGAGATTTATAATGTGAACGTGGTAAGCACGACACGAAGAGAATTCCGAGTGAGATGGCCCGGAGGTCCTTTTTTAATGCCAGTTATTGTTTAATATATTGGACGCATTTATCGAACCATTAACTAGGTGTTTGGTAAATTTATATCATCTTTTACATTCCTCCATAAATCTAACTTGCAAAGGGCAGCGTGTCTTCTTTACACAGCCTCTTAGTTCAACTCCCACTCCTCCAGCACTTACGTCGCTGCGGCGCCACAATTGCTTGATGTTCAGACATTTAGATTTATAGATGTCAGTCACGCTCTTGGATTTTATCAAATCTAATTTGAATTTTAAATACAGGGCTAATTTGATCGAAAAATTTGATATACATTCTTCACCACTGCTAATGATATTTTCTATAAAGATATTTACGTATTATATCAATGTTTTATACATCCATGATGTATATACATACATACATACATACATACATACATACATACATACATACATACATACATACATACATACATACATACATACATACATACATACATACATACATACATACATACATACATACATACATACATACATACATACATACATACATACATACATACATACATACATACATACATACATACATACATACATACATACATACATACATACATACATACATACATACATACATACATACATACATACATACATACATACATACATACATACATACATACATACATACATACATACATACATACATACATACATACATACATACATACATACATACATACATACATACATACATACATACATACATACATACATACATACATACATACATACATACATACATACATACATACATACATACATACATACATACATACATACATACATACATACAACTGGATGCTTTGGATAATATTGTAGATTGAGATGTTTACGAATGCATTTAAAGTGATATTACTGATACGCCTACTTAGGGACAAGGCTGTTTAATGTTACATTACTCATATAGATAATGTCATTGCGTTTGTGTCAAGAAATACCGGTATTGCTATTAGCGATAGAAAATTATGGGAGTAGTAATAATGACATTATACCATAAGTAAATTCAATCGGAGGATAAAACTTAATCTTATAGTAAGTCGAATTATAATGGTGTTTGGACGATTACTGTTTGGTAGATATTTATTACTATAGCCAATCAATTATATATGTATAATACATAAACGTAAATATTTTTAAATTACTGTGAGACTCTCCAAAAAGAAATGATAAAACTAATAAAGCAGGAAACGTAAAAACAACCTTTACTTAATTATTTCCTAACAAATAGATCATTGCAAAATGTACTCTAACAATATAATTAGCGCTAATACAATGTCTTAATTAGGAATCGTATCGATAAATCATTATTTATATTAAAATGTAAATTGAATTTGCAGCGGAAATTTGTACAGTAATAAACTTGTCATATTATCCTCAAAGTACATAGTTTTTGTTCCTATTCTCACCACACAGGATATTATCAATAGATGAGATTTTTGTTTGTTCTAAATTACAACAAATTATTACAAAACTATTAAATGCATATTCATAAAATGTATCTTAACATATGCACAACTAATACTAAGATTTATAACCATAGTGGTTAATAAATATAATCGTTTTTATATTTTGAACAGTCTCGATTTAAAATTGATCTACATATTCAAGGCGTTTTACCTTTCCTTCAAATTCAAATACACCGTTTTGATATCCAGGTGTAATTAATTAAATTTATTTTTCTTAAAACACTTCTATCTGATGCATCTTTTGGTAATTAAAATATTCATTTGCCGTTTATTAATTAAAATAACGTAGAAGTCATTAATGAATTTCTATCAATGAATGACTCAGTGTAAACGTGAAAGTAATAGAACGGGTCCATGATTTGTGAGTGATATTTTTAAATTAATAATGACGTAACGAGATGGATTCAAGAACAACCCACGTGTACAGGTGGGCGCTGATGCTGGTCCAAACGGCACGAGCGAACATACGCGTGTGGGTTGGAATTTCCGGTTGTTTATATCAAATTTAGTGAATATCTTTGATTTGGTTGGCTTCATAAATTGGATGAGGCTCAAGAGGAATTCTTTTATTTCACTTACACATCTTTAAGACAGACAATATTGTAGAAATAATATATTATTGTGTTATTCCTAGAATTGTAAGCTTTCTTTGTTGACTTATTTATTCATCAAATTTAAACAAATAGGACTTACTGTTAAGTGAATGTTTATTACCAGTTTTCTAAAATAGGTGTATTATAAATCTTGTTTTATTCAAACTGGAGACATTTTGTTGGTAAACTAAAACGATTGGAGTGTGTAACATAAATTTGGTAGACTTTAGTAGATAACCGAGTTCATTACTAAATAAAGGATCTTTATCACAATGTGTAGCATGGTCAGATTATTCTTTACTTGAGATCATTTAACACTCATTAAAAAACCAAAAGCTTAGTCTGACTACATAGTAATAAATTTCTAATTAAATGTAACTGATTCAAAAATTGTCGTTAGATACCTACCTACACAGGAGATGATAGATATATCGTCCAATGTATCCAATTATCTAAAGTATAAGTAAAGGCATAATTTTTTAAGTTGGCATCTTAAAATTTAAAAAAATAATACCTTCAGTTATTCTGAGAAACAAAAAAAAAAGTGATAACTAAATGTTTAATAAATTTGAACTTTAAAACGAAACCACAACAGCATCATTCAATCTTTATATGTGGGAGTGATATTAATAGACATTTTTGTCTGGCGCCAAATATTTTCTTTATTCTATATAATTTACGTGTATATTTCAAATATAACCGTAAAATCATATATAATTTATATTATTTTCGATCTTTCATTTTAAATTTGCTAAACTCTGTGCATTGGATGTTGTTTTTAAATTAACTTATTTCTTAACTTAATTCAGCTAAAAACTATTTATTAATACATCAACTATATAAGTTTGATACTCCACAATGTATGTATTTCATTCTCTGATCTGGATTACATCGAATTCAATTATCATTAGTTTTACAGAAGCGCTTTGGTAATGTCAAGCATCAGAGGAATGTGTTTTAATATTTATAAATTGAAGACCACCCGGACAGGCTATAGATCATAAATATTGCTTTACAATTTATTGATTGAAATAACATTAGTCGTTATTAAACGTACTAGCAGTAATTAAAATTTATAGATATGTTTGCTCCAATATATCCTATATGATAAACCAGGTAGAGTATTCTTTTTACAGCCTGTAGCATATAAAAGGATAAATAGAACAAGGGTCACTGTAGATGGAGTAGGTGCATTTAACAATAGAACAAATATATATATATATTGTTTTAATTAAATGTTATTGTCACTTGTATTACAAAAAATGTAATTACATTCTTAACTTAACTTTATGTAAATTTCCTATGTGATTTTGGCGCGTATCACAGTTTTTAAATAAGAATAAAGTGATAATTTATTATGTATAATAGTTGTATAACGATTAAATTATATTACGTAAGAATTTTCTAAGAGTATACTTTTTTATTTGGATAGATGGAAAAACTTTACTTATATGTATATACATATATAAGATTATATATCCATATAGTATATAGTAGAATTTAATTGGAGCATATTATACAATTTATAATGCTGTGTAGCTGTTTATATTTTAATATTTATAATTATTATAATTATAATAATTCGAATAAAAAATTTGATATATTGCAGCCTAAAATCGTAGTATATATTATATATCCAGTGGACAGACTTTACTATAAAGTATAATATTAAAAAAATAAATTACGTTGATAGATTAAACTTCCTACTAGATAATATTATTAAGTTATGTATTAATTATATATTTATATACCAAGTAAGATCGCAGTGAACTTAAACCAGTTTATAACTAAGTAAGTGTAAGAAAATTTAAATTATTTTATGATTATTTAAACAAATATTTTTTCTAATATTATTATTGATAATTAAAATTATATATATATCCTTGAAGTTATATAATATAGTTCAATATTCGCTCTTGACTAAAATACAATAAGTATATCGTCATATTGAAACAACGTATGCATATAGTGCATAAGTATATAAAAATACGTACGTACGCATAAAAATTTCAACTTGAAGATTAATGATACGTTTCACGAGAATAAAGCTATCATTAACAAAGTTTTGATTTTATTTTCACTATTCTGCGATCATTAGTACCGCATATTCACTTTCGTTGTTCTTCGAAATGTGTGGTCTTCCCGAAAATTTACATTTAATATTATGTTGACTGAATTTATGATAATACAATGCATGCAAGGATTTATGCACCTGTCAGAAAAGTGCATGTTTTGTTGTTGAATTTCTGTAATGCGTATGTTTAATTTAAATACAGAATTCACACATTTCGCCGTGAGCATACAAACGTTTAACTGATTCTATACACGTTATGCCCACCGGTTGCACTCTGGCTTTTGTATTATAAGTAAGAAATTAGCTTTTTTAAAAATAGCAAAACAAACATTTTAAGAGGAAAATTTATTTCACGCAAATAAATATCCAAAATTACCATATTTGCTTTCGTTTACTTACATTTTATTTATCTATTTTTGTATCAACATATCGACTAATGTTTAACGATGAAAAATTAGTTCATACCGATTTGTTGATACCCCTTCATTACTCATAGTGTACCACCCACTAGCCCGCCGCGTGTTCAGAGCATCTTTGTGTGTAACATTCGTATTTATGTCTACTCATCGCGTTTCATTTGACTTTACGTCGGCTTATACCCTCATAATGGCTGCGTAAAGTATTAAATTCTGAAGCGCTTAAGGCAGAAAATAAAATAAAAGGAACCACAGCGTTGTACCTAAAGTCCCTTTTGAATTAAAGTACTTACAAATCAATGTTTAATGTCTCTAAATGTTTGGCTACGTATCTTTTACTTTTTTATCTCTTTTAGATGTTTTAAACTTAGTGTAATAATTAATTAGTGAATTATATCATATTTTTGCTGCTCTTGCATTTATTTGATGAATCATAAAGCTAAATAAATTACTTATTACTTATGGTCATAGAATTGAAGATAACTTAAACGCAGTGTACATTCTGTATTGTGTATTGCGCGTGGCTGGTGTAGGAGTGCGGAGGCTGTAGAATCGCCGCAGGTATAGCACACTTGGATCCACTGTCGGACTCAATCTGTATCTTTCAAAATATTTCACTCTAGGTGGCCTGAACGCACTGCCGTCCTAATCATCATTGTCTACTAACTAAACGATAGTTAGCACACGTATTTATTAATGTGTTTCTTAAATAGTTCGTGATATATGCTAAGATCATTTTTCTTACTATAGAGACACTTGTATCAAAGAATATTAATTGTTTTCGGAAAAGACTTTGAAAAATAGCACTGCACGAGATATGTTCTTACATTTAAGAGTAAACGTGACTGTCAGATGAGATTTAGATAAACACAATATTGTTTTAAGTATCTACGAAATCGTAGTTTTACTATTTATCAAATTTGATTGTAATTTATAGGGCAATAGTTTTATAAATTGGAAACTTAAGATAACTTAAGAAATAGTTGATAACATAACTAATCCGTCCAGATCTAAGATGCAATACACATTTATAATGCACCATGCAAACCGTTCGTTCGTAAAAAATTCTCACTTGGTACATGGTATATTTATAGGTAACTCTGCAAGAGATGTTATCTTTTGATATGATAGCCGATTAAGTTGTTGATAGCGATCGTATATTTGAATTTTAAAAAAGTAATTATATCTTGAGGTGAGCCGTTATAATGAACTGTGTTATTTGATACATACAGCAAACGAATCTGCAAACACAAATAAATTAAAATAACTCAAATTATTAGTTTGTGCAATGAATAAGCGCCGACTAGGTATTACATACTGCTAGTTGTATTATTTACGTCATGATATTTCTAATATAAGTGCCGCTTTAGCTGCTTTCAATCATAATTGTTACTGATTTACCTGTAGCGCAGATTTGCTAGCGTAAACTTCTGCTTCGCGTATTCATAAAATATAGAGATACTTAAAAACATATATACTTACTTTATAAAAAGTAATTATTGTTATCAATGCGTGAAAAGTTGGAAAGATATTTTCCTTTCAGTCCAAAGATGCAATTAGACAAAAAACAATTTTTATTAATTCAAAAATATTATTATTTTTTGGGTTTTGGATGCAATTGAAATATGTGAACCTATAAATTAAAATAAATATGCAACCATTAAACAGTTTATCCTGAGAAACGTAATAAAGTTTTTCACACAGTAATGGATAAGGTGAACAAGTCATCTGAAATCGTTTCTAATACTACAAATCACTTCTGCAGCACCTATAATATCATTAAAAACAAAATAGATATGTATGAGAACAACGGGCATCATATATCACACACGTTAATAATTTAGCGGTAATTCGTCTTTATGATTAAATAAAGTGAGCCATTTGTGTTCGTTCAAAACACCATATCGACGCGTGTGAACAGTGTTAAGCATTCGTGAATCGTTTAAAATGTATATTTAGTAATTTTCAACTGTTATTTATTAGATATATCTTAAAAAGGAATAATATCAAATGGAATGAAAGAAATGAGGTTGTAACGATGTAGTTTCTGACGCTATTAGGTAAAACCACGATGTGGCAGCCATAAGTTCACATATGTTAGTTTGCAAGTGACGATGACTGTAATAATAGGTGTAGGTGTGGTTCACACGTTATAATCGAAAATCGTGCCAATAAATACGTCCTCAGGACCTCATGATGCATAACCATTGATCATAACGTATGATACTTAGCTGCACTTGCAAAAGGTCACTGTACACAAATTGTTCTTGTTGGTAATGGTATTGATAAGGAGTCTGAATCTGGCTATTATTTGTCGGCTTGTTACATTCAATATCTAAAATTATATATTTTAGTTATCACGTAAGTTATTTAATGTCTTTAGTGTGAAGGACTTTTTAAAAATACGTTAATAGTCCTAGTTATACCAACTAGCATGCAAATGCATAATTAGTAGTTAGAAGATATTAAATCGGTATTACTAAAAAGAATTAGCTACACATGGTGTTTTGAGTAGGCTGTTGGTTAGTCACAGACATAGATTTTATAAAAAAATCATATTTAATAGCAAAACAGTCTTGTTAACTTTCTTTACACCTATTATTTTATCTTGTAGCACGCTTCTCTCATAATATATTTAATGTGCGTATCATTGTTTGAAGAATGATAAATAGATAAAAGAAAAATCTTTAAAATGTAAAATAGTCAAGTAATTTATAAATTATATAGTGTAAGTCCGCCTCTTTGTACTAGCGAATATCACGCTTTGATTTAAGTATAGCGTCCATAAATAATAACAAACGTAGATCGCATAGCCTCCTTGATTAAAACTAATTGAAAAGTAATCACATCCATTCATTGTGCGCGGTGCTTTTGTGCTATGTTATATCGGTACACGAGTTCCCTCTGCTTTATGAGCCAATTAACCACAGAGCTTATAATTTTCAACTTGTAACACCCGGCGTGAATATTGAATATACAATTTTTTTTTCCTTTTTAACTTTAATTTTGTACTTTGTAATATGTCAGAGCATACTTTGTTTACCGTTACTCATTCAACGCATACTTGAAATATAATTCTTCAGGCACTAAATATTTTCGCGGTACCTTTTTGACTCCAAAAATATATACGCAATATTCAGTCTTTTGTTTGGCCACTCGGATAAAGTTGACCTCCTAGC
Organism: Nebria ingens riversi; assembly: GCA_018344505.1. NCBI lineage: Eukaryota > Metazoa > Arthropoda > Insecta > Coleoptera > Carabidae > Nebria > Nebria ingens. The sequence goes on from JADQWA010001156.1 coordinate 25,007, forward strand.
TGGAGGGTTATTATCCTTGGTTTCATTTCGCATTCCAATTTGTTGAAAGCATATTTTTATTTTATCAAATAATAAATGCAAAACGGGATTTTTATTATTGTTAAAATATATTGATGTCGTGTCATTTTCGCAATTATATAACACGATCTTTATGCAGATGATCACATTAATTTGCGATTTAATATCGCCGATTATAAATCGATCATCTAGAAATTTATCTGCATGGTACGAGATGGATGAGACATTGGTGCAAGCAGTTCTTTTACCGGGCGTCTGTTACATATGCGCGGTTCGATTGGCGCACATTTATTGAATTAATTATACATTCATTGTGTGTGCAATAACTTGCTTGTGATGTGCAGCCTATTGACTGATTTATAGGATTTGACTTACCTGAAAATAATTACAGTGAAATCTCTGATGTCACGCCATATACTTTATAGGATAGATATATAACGTAGTTTTCTGACTGTACAAAGTTGTTATATATATATATATATATATATATATATATATATATATATATATATATATATATTCATTATGCATTTATTTATTAAAGACATTTTTGTTGTTGATTTAAAAAAAAAATTAAACATATCACATTTAATTTTTTATTTGCATAATAATAATTCCCATAAAAAATATTCAACAAGATAATGTATATTGATCAAATACATTCGGACCAATAGCGCCGCAAGTTGGACTCTGTCCTTGTGGCCTCATATCACAGCTTGTATTTTTCTTTTTCTCATTTTCTAGCTTTTTCTGATTTAGTTTTTTCTTAGCCTCACGTTTCTTCTCCTGGATTTTCTTTAACCTGTAAAACTCCTCACGGTCCCTTTCATCCAACTCGGAAGTGATATATTCCACTGTTCTCTCTAGCCGTGGGATAATAACTGAAAACATACATATTATTCTAGTGATATATACATTTAAATGCATATCTTTTTACCATGTTCTATAGCATTCACTCGTCTATTCGTTATTTTAATTACTTCATCAAGAGTGATAAAAGCTGTTTGCAAAGAAGCTAGTTCAATAAGTAATCGAATAGCTTTGTGATAGCGGTGTTTTAAATCATTGAATTGTTGACCTCCATGACCCAATCCCGCGAATTTGTAAGGGTCGGGTCCTTCTTCGCAACTTTGAAACACTGCTAGAGTTACACCTAGGAAGGAAAATTAAAAAATGGAATGATATCAAACGCGAGAGATTCTAAAAAGCAATTGTTTTTAATTTCACCAAATGTAGAAGTTTCAGTAAATATATCGCAGCATAAATATACCAGCAACGTTTTCTTTTTTAAGGTATGTTTTCATGTTAGCAAGACTGACATTTTGCAAAACAATGGGATGAAAGTTTCCAGCAACATATCTCGCTTTTACTAGTGAAAAGGCCGCTTCGCTCAAGACGCTGCCCATTTTGGTCTTCGTCTGAAATATTAATTTATTTTTGATATTTTAAATATGAAATATGAACAAATCTTACATCAATAATTCTTCCGAGCATCGCTCGAAATTTCAATAGCAATGCGTCTGCCTTTCTCTTCAACAAACTATGCCCTTTTTGCGCTCCTTTTAGTTTACTTTTTACTGCCAATTGAGCACTAAAATTATAAAGTATTTATTTAATAAATACAAGCTCTCTATAGCCTCATATCCTTATATCTTTAAGAGTAAGATTCATCAAATACTATAATCTTACGATGTACACTATATAAATGTTATTATTATTTATGAATAAATAAAATTCATAAAATAAATAATTACCCTCTAGATGGGAAAATATTTAATCGATCACCTCCTGACATTTTAAAAATTCAAAATCTGTATCTTATAAAAACTAGATAACTTATATTTTGACGTTTACAGAGCCTAAAATTTCTTTTTAGCTGTCAATTAATAGTTTTGTTTCAGGATAAAAGATGAACTGACAATCATGATTTATTACGATTATAAACAAGTATTGCCATTAGCTTCCAGCTCCAATTCGGTGTATGGTACACCACATTAGAGTAAAATTAATCTTGTATGTGTAATATCTAGTTAGGAATTCTGGCATTTGAACTAAGTATTAATATGTATGTATTTTGCATATTGTGATTTAAATTATGATATAGTCAAATCGAATCAAATGAATTTCACGTTGATCGGTTCAAAGTTTTAATAGGATTATCCTATATGACGAACGTTTGTATTGCGAAAGATGCACTCGAGTGACACTGCAACAGCAGACAGGTGGATGTATCTGGTGTCATATATACGTGTGCAGTGCCAACTAGAGTAATCCATCTCAAGTTGTGCTGGCATTGAGATTAACTTAGTAAAAATTCTAACCGGTTTTGCAAATTTAAATGCTTAGCTCGACGTGTATGTAAAATTTATTTAGACCAACACAGCAATATTTTCAAAGTTCAATTTAAAAGTATATCCGATAAACATTAAAACAAACATCAAGGTGCATTTTACTTTACGCATCAAACAAATAAAATAAAATTACGAAGTTATAAAAGTTAGTAAATGTGGTCTATAAAGAATCAGGGATGCTCAAAATAGATACTTCTAAAGTATTTATTATAATAATATATATTACTTCGAAAATGAATCAAGAATCATGTGTCGCAAATTTTTATGTAGTGGGTGAACGTGCTTTTAGTTACTCGATACCTGAACATTATATGTGGCGGTCACCTGCCCCACAAGATCAAGGCGGCTTAGGTTGCGTGCCGAAACCACAATATATCGCATCTCAGCATAATAAAGTTGAACTCTTTTGCCGCAATGCTTATACCGTCATGATTAACACTTACTTAGCACGGAATTCAGTTTTAATTTTGTTTTTTAATTTTATTTTCTGATATACTTTACCTTATATCTCCACCCACCTGAATTGGGCACGTCTGTTAATAAATCTAGAAAGCAGGTGAATTTAAAACAGTAATATTTTACAGAAAATAAAATAATTCTTTTATTTTATATGTGGAGTCATTTCGAAAAGTTTATAATTTGGTTAAATTTAATCTTAAAATAATACTTTCTATATATATATATATATATATATATATATATATATATATATATATATATATATATATATATATATATATATATATATATATATATATATATATATATATATATATATATATATATATATATATATATATATATATATATATATATATTTGTGTAGGTTTTGATATAAAATTATCTTCATTCACAATAACATTTCTTTTATTATTACTCGACCACCAAGATAGTTTTCTAACAAATAATTATCTCTTCTCACAAACAATGATTTCATTAAATTCTATTCATACTACTACCAAGTATACATACACAGTTTAATAAATTTTAAAGTTCATTCATATACTATACAAGCCTGCGTGTGTATTTACTCATTCACCTACACATTGTGATATTTAACACAATGTTGTAATCGAGCCACGTAATTTATCGTCCTTTTCATAAACACATCCTTACCTATTTGATACTGTATTCATTGTCGTAAGATCCTGATATGGTTTCAAATTGTAACATAGAAGAGATCGTTTATTTTATTTCATTATAAAATCTAACTTGTTTGTAACATTAAATCGCTCGCGTGTTTTTTGATAAATTATTCAAACGAGTGCGTTGACTTATTTGTTTACCCATCGAATAAAAGCAATCATTGAAATCATCTCATAGCATTAGTTTTACAAGAGACTAAAGAAACTAAAGATCAATTTCATTCATGTTACCCGACCTTTTGTGTTTATCTTTTGCGTGCCTGGCCGTTTGTGTATAATAAAAGAATTACCCATCTGATTTTGCATGAAGAGTAACCGATGAACCATGGTGGATAAGTAAAAATTTTGGCGTAGGATGTAGTTTACATACGATCCGGGTGACAGCAGCGCCTCATACACGCAAACACACAGATCGGCTCTCACACAAATGCATATGCAAAGTCATCACGTAGATATACTGTATGTTCGCGCTCTGCATACGAATGTCAGATGTGTGGGGAATTACTACCGGATTGCTTTGTCGGTGTGCTACTCTAAGACCAGCACACACATACTCCGGAGTTTGTTATCGTGTTCACTCATGTGACTCGCGTCGTCAACGCACTACTCCTGCACTCACTGACCGGAGCTTGTTAACAAGAATCGTTACAGGAAACCGTATATTTACTTTAAATTGTTAAGTGTTTCTGTAGTCTTGGAATCATCGGATTATACATCAACGAAGTATTTCTGTAACTTGTTATTGTTCAAGTACATAAATACTATCGTTATTACGAAATTTATTATTCAATTCAACTTACAATAAATTCATATCTGCTCCAGAAAAGATTCTCGTTTTTCTTTCTAAAATGTTCATATAAAAAAATCTCATATTACATGATACTTTAACAGTAACAAAGTATATAAATACTATATATACTAGTTTATCAACAATGTATTATATATATATATATATATATATATATATATATATATATATATATATATATATATATATATATATATAAGTATAGCGATTCTGCAAAATATATAACTGACCATTGTGAAGTATTTGCATTGAGTTGATGTGCACTTAAATGTATTTACGGGTGCTTTAACAAGTTCTTGTGACTTTTGACCACGTTGGAATTTCTTGAACATAGTTATTTACGTATTCAACTGAAAATATATTGCATTTACGAGGCGGTTACACCGTACACTATACCGGAATAGTACAGGGTGTAGCCGTGCAGGTAATTGCGGAAGTTTTCATGTTTGTAGGTGTTCGAGTTTACGAGTCAATCAATCAAATGAAGTGGCTGAAGTTACTTCGATAGATTTTACACGTACATAAAGCATAATAATCGTTTGTTTCAGTACTGGTCCTAGTTAATAATAATTTATTTAAAGACAGTTAAGTGTCCGCCTTAATAATAGTACTGAAAATTAACCTTCTAATAAAATTAGAAATTGAAAAAAAAACTACATATTTTAAGACAAATAACGAGATTTATTAATGAAAATGAATTAACAGTTTTAAAATATAAAGTCATTCTGTAATCTAGCCATATATAGGACTTGAGATGTTAGAATGATGAGAGGAGATATTTAATAGTGTCCTTGTTGACCAAATCCAAATCCATGTTCAGATCCATAACCTTGGAATGCAGATCCATGTTCAGAACCATGACTTTGGAGTTGAGATCCATGTTCAGATCCATAACCTTGGAATCCAGATCCATGTTCAGATCCGTAACTTTGGAATTGAGATCCATGTTCAGATCCATAACCTTGGGATCCAGATCCATGTTCGGATCCATAACTTTGGAGACCAGCTCCGTAGTTACTTTGTTCGTTTTGGTGTTGAGGTTCATGAACGTACACAGGTACTTTCTTCTCAACGTAGAATGGTTGACGTACAATGTATGGGACATTCTTGGTGACATGCACTGGGTAAGGTTTTTCTACGTGATAGGCAACTTTCACTGGGTAAGGTACCTTGTATGGGACCTTGACTGGGTATGGGATGTTCTTCTCAACTGGATATGGAACGTGCTTAACAACCTTGACTGGGTATGGTTTGTATACTGGTACTGGTCTTGGATGATCAACTGGTACTTTGACCTCTACTGGGTATGGTGCTGGTATATTCTTGACAATTTTCACTGGGTATGGACGAGGGATTTCTACGCTCTGTACTTGCACATCATGGATGTTAATGTTGGTATGTTGTGGTTTCTCGTGATGGTACTCGTGATGATTGTCGCCATAGCTTTCGAATCCTTGACCACCATATCCCAAATCATGGTTAGAACGTTTATCCTTCTGATCAGCAGCTACGGCAAAGACTAGCCCGGCCAAGAACAAACTAGCACTGATCTATAATAATAAAATTGATCATTGCAAACTATATTTATACTAAATATTAAAAAATATATATTAGTTTCTATGGTACAATTTTACTTCAATTTTATATACTTTACTTACTTGGAACTTCATTGTCGCTTAGTGTGTTGATTGAAGAAGGATATTGCACGACTGATGTCTGAACTTGAAGAACCACGGCTTTTTATACGAAGTGTTCCGTTTATGATTATTGAATTAATTAAACAAAAATGCTTTCTCAAGTAATTGTATCCGGTTAGTTAAAATTTGGATATTATGGCATGCGTTAACATTAGACTTTTACGAAAATACTGCTTTATGCACCCATGCTTGAAGTTCAGTGAAATATAAATTTTATATATTTTTAGCAATATATGTTTAAATTATGTAAACATCTATACTTGTTACGCAAGCCACAAAATATACATATTACGCAATTAAATAATGTTATAACTAAATCTACGCGGAAAGTGATATAATTATAGAATTAAATAAATTTGTATAAAGCCTTGCTTAGTTAGAACTTATATCAAATAATATTATGAAATTAAAAATAATAATTAGCGGTATGTACTTTTGATAAATTATTTGACGTAGTTGTTAGTTATCGACAGGCACTATTAATTTATAGAGCAGTTTGCAATAATAGAAATATCACATACATACTTAATACTATTCAATGTCATATACCTATGATAATGTTATTTAAATGCTATATCATAATTTATTTCAAAGTAGATTATTTATTCAAATTTTATTAAGTAAAAGGAACGCTAATACCATTATAAAAATACAAAGCACATTTGTCCTCATTCTTAAAATTTATTTTAGGAAAAAGGTAAAATAAAGCTAAAAATATTATACATTAAATACCAATCCCGAGATTTTCAGTTAACTACTTCTTTTTATTTTAAAGCTATATACGCAATATCTATTTAAGAATCTATACATTTTTTAATGTAACAAATGAATGAAAGGAACAAGCAAAAAAAACAAACGTTTCAAATAGTTTACGGCATGCATTTAACGCAAGGCAAGTTCTATGTTCCATTTATCAACGGAGACTGGTCGTAAATTTAAGCACAATACAATTCTAGATCGATTTATGATAGTTTTTTCTATGGATATATAAACGCCACTTGGATTCGCGTCAATTAAATCATGTACCTGTTTTGAATCTTCTTTTATGATTGATATATTGTTATAGTATCAAACCAAGTAAAATAAAAAATGAATGAACGTATATACATAAGTGTATTCCATGTTGAGGAAGATAGAAAACAATTGTTTCTGCGCAATAATAAATCATTGTATGTAGTTCTCATAAAATAAAATTAAAATTATATTTTCTTCAATAGCCTTTAGGTATAGCTCGAGTTTTCGTCTTTGCCAACTTCTGCAGAACGCTTATTAATTAAAGATGATTTATGATTTGTATTTTTAATTATGATCTAGAATAAGATAGTGGAAAATTAAATGTTTTCAACGAGATTGATAGAAGCTATTTGGAAAAATAACTGTAAATAAAGCCAAGCAAAATATTTGTCCATGTTCTTCGATACATAAATAACAATATTTATCTTGAATCTTAAGTATGACGAAATATTCAACATCAATATATTAATATGAACATGAAACTATCAAAATAAAATATATCAGAGATTATTTGAATGAGATATCGTTAATATCATAGTTATTAAGAAAATAGTATTATAAATCAATAAAAAAATAATCGAGAATTCCTAATACCCATGTTATAAAGTGATTTGATAGATAAAAACCACATATCTAGATCGTCCAACCTCGAATTCTGACTGGACTACATGGCTTATAATGTACACTATTTATTTATATCCTGAAGCTCTTGTTCGGCATTTTCTAGTTAGCAATGCGGCATCTTAGGCGCGTAATTTAGAATGATTTATATTGTATTTTATAGCTAAGTGATTTCACTTTTCAATTTTTTAATTTGACAATCGACATTCAAAAGGCGTGGATTCGTTATTTGAAATCATCGATGCTCGCTCTTTATGTCAATTTAATATACCAGCATACTAGTTGGAGTATACCCGTTAGTCAAATATTCAATGCTTGCGTCTATCTATAAACTACAAATTCAGTTTATTGATCTTCAATGAAAACTAGTCAAAATATAATGGAAAGCCAAATGCGCTTATACATGTTTTAGATAGGTATTTAATTATTTTTTGAACAATATAAATTATTTTCTATTCCAATCAATAACTTATTTAATAAATAATATAGATAGCCTTAGTGGCAATAGGCGAGTTCAACGGGGTTAATTAATTTATAACTACCCATTTATGGTGTTATTATTAATAGAAATTGATACAAAAGAAAATATAACTATCTTAAGTAATAAACAGTTGTTGAAATGCTAATGTATGTATTAGAAAAATTCACATATATAATAATAATAATTCTAGGATTGTATATTTAATGAAATACGTAACCTAAAATATATATATAGGTATATCTTGAAAGGTGTGCCAATAACTGTAATTATAACTTATAGAATTTATTTGTTAAAAATCCTAATTGCTTTATAGATATTAATAACATTTAGCATATATATCATTTGCGAGATTATTAATTGTATGGTATTTATACTAAAAGGTTGCAACGTTCTGAGATAAAAATATAATATTGTAATTCTTAGTACCTATAAATTTTTTAACATCATTTACGTAATAATAAAAAATATGTTTTCATTGAATTTTAATGTATATTAAAATTTGAATTCGATAAATTATTGTTTGTTACTCAATTAGATATATAAGTAAAGTTAATGGCGAATGAGAATGTATCAAACATCCTACACTTGATTTGGACTAAATTCTCTATTATTTTTATATTATTAAAAGTAAGTAGCGTCTGCTTCTGTTATATAGTCGTATTTTATAAAATAACTACTACGTGTGATATAAAATTTCAACCGGAAAATATAAATCAATAAAATATTCTTTAAGTATGACAAGTATTTGAGTATAAAATTAGATTGCTTGAAAAAAAATTATTTATATTCATTTTATTGCTTCGATATTGTTACAAATTGTCATCATTTTTAAATAAGTACGAAAAGTAGAGGAGATTACATCGGTAATCCTGTATTTATGTATCAAGTACATTTTATAACATTTAAAATTAACATGCGTACCACAGTCCATCTGACATTTGAGATTTTTTATTTTTTGTACCATTTTCGAAGTATCTCAGGTAGCACACGATGTAAAAAGCAAATTGCAATAAATGTGCTCCAAGTAAGTTGCATGTTGTTATAGGTACGCGTTTTATCCGACTGGATAATCCAAACTATTGCACTGCTGGATATTTATAGAGCTGGTTTTCAGTATTTTGTTTAAGAGTACGTTATTTCTGACGCCCACTTTTTAAGTATGATACATAAAATAAAGGTGTTTGTTCTGGACATTTTAAATCGTTTATATCTTAAATGTATACTGCACTAGCTGTAAACGATTTCAATGCAGGGTTAGGCAATGAAATCATTTATAATTGTCAAAAATGTGTACGTCTTTTTTAAGAACGTATAAGTAATTTATGCCTTGGCTACATCAGATTTATCTAAAATAATCTGTTATTCTCTAGTATTTAAAACTACATAAAAAAATTTATTAGAAATGATTGTTTATTGTTTGATATACTTCAGTAAAGAAAACAGGTGTAATATATACATATGCGTTTCCTTTTGCGTATACCAATCCAAACGTTGATTTACAATTGAATAAGTTCCTAAAGTTCAATTGTTTATTTATGGCAAATAATAATACATACGGTTTTATTACTTGTCAGTGTTTATCTTTTGTACTTATGGTGTTACAGCTGGTGTTGTACCAACCTACGCGTACCACTACATTTAGGTGCAAAATGAATTTATTACGTATATATATATTGCATTTTCACATATGACTATTGAAATACGTCGGTACTACAGTTACCAGTACGACTTATTGCACAATTACAATCCAATACATCTCAATAGCTACTCATGCATTTGGACATGCCCAGAGCAAACAAAATGGACATCTGTTTAAAAAAATTTAAAAATATAAATGAGACTTTCGATTTTATTTTTTCCTACAGTTTGTTTCTGAGATGAAATTTCTAGATGCATCACTAATAATTGAAATTGATGTTTAAATTTTTCTATGGTTATTATTCTAGTAAATAAATTAAATTAACATAGTAATAGAAGTCGTGATGGTAATCTAATAATTAGTTAATCATTAGATTAAAGTGCGTGGGAGTTCTACTTTGTAGAATATATTGAGCTGTTTAAATAATTAATCTTAGTTGAGTCGAAGTAAAATTAATTGCAAACGTTCGAATAATTTACCAAGCATCAGAGTTCAATTTTTAGTGTCGCACAAATTATTCTGGAATGCACTATTGTTTTATTGGTCGTAATATGTTTAATACATATATTTGTTACGCCTTTGCAAACCGCGTTCGCAACCTAGATTACTTTGTCAATATGATGTCTGTGGGCGGAAGGTCGCACCCCACCACAAATACCGGATGGAATTTTTTTCCTTCGGCATTAAATGCAGACGTTTTCCATTTGTTGCTTTTTTAAACCTTTAACAGACTGATAAATTTTACTAATAATTATCTGGTTGACGGCACATTATGCACCAAGATTTTTTCATCTCAGAGTAAATACGTATTACAACCACTTACTATGCGAACATATAAATTGGAAGTAGGCATATAATAAATTATATTATTCACAGTCATTCGTAATTCGTAATTCATTACGAAATTGTTACTCTAATAAACATATTTCACAAATGCCTCTCACGCTTCTCGTTTTTAAATATATCCTCATCTAATATTAGATTTTAACAATGTTTGCAATGTTTAAAATTGAATTGTAAATCTATCTGATTTAGTGATGAAACGTGACAATATATGTAGGCCAAAGGCCGAGTTAAGTCTTATGCGTATTTCCAATCAGTAAATCAAATGCAAATGTCATTGGAAATGTCAGTTGTGTAGGTACTTCATTTATGAATTAAATAATATTGTGCTACAAAGATGGTCATAGACCAAACTTTGATATTTTAACAATATTTCTAGGGGCGGCTGGATTTTTGGGTATACTTTGATAGGTCGACAGCTTCAGGCTAATGTTTCTGAGATTTGGCGACCTGTATTCAGCATTACGTAAAAATGATTCGCCTTTAGCTAGATATGTTAGCTGTTGTAGAGTTGCATATGAAATATTGATATGTCATTCCTTCATAAGCAATAAGCGTATAGTTAAGTAATAAATGAACAGTGTAATGAAAGAATGATTTATAAAATCTAATTCGAGACATTAACAATTTCTCACGCATATATATTTTGCCCAAAGTAATTGTAATATAAGCCAAAAGTATAAAATCCCAATTTGTATTTTTTAATTTATATATAAGAACATACGTTTATATTATGAAGACGGTTACTGTTGCAGTAAGTGCACACCCAGGTTAAGCAGTGCAACACTGATAAATGCATTAGATTTTTATGACATTTGTGTACGATTTCAGTATGTATATGCGTACCAACCTGCAGCCATATGTAATAAATATGACCGCATACATGCGACTTGTATAACTAATAAGCATTTTAGCATTTATTTGTTATATCCACAATTATGCGTTACCTCTGTGTGGTTTATTGCAAAAGGTGTGTAATATGCGACTTTAAAACATGTTTTGCACTGTATATAGGTACGTTTTATATATGAACCTGTATTGCTCTGTTCTGTACCGATCCATGCACTTGCACCACATGGTGTTGCATTCAGGAAATATGTATATTACATTTGTTTTTTAAACAATTAAATATCACTGAGACAGTTTTATTGCAAACCGTCAAAATGGAATTTGACTAATTATTTTGTTTGTTATTTACAACTTCACGCCACTCGTATGCTTGATATTTTATTTAGCAATCTATGCATAAATTCACTACCGATAACGGCGTTTGAAAAACATTACTTATACTTAGAATTATTAATTGCATCAACTATTAAACAACTTAATTTTTGGAGTTGTTGCATGCATGCTTAATTGCTATAATATGAATACTCTCAAAATAAAATTACCTTTTGTTTTTAGTGCATAATAAAACGAAATTATTACTTCTAAATTTTTAAATAACTCTATTACCATTTTCTATATGTCGACATTACATATAAACAATACTATTAAGCATATTTTAATGCTTAACTTTATAGTCTATTAAATTCTTTTCTAAGCATGACAGTACGTACCATAAATAATATTTTTTATTTGTTATCCTCCTCCACTTATGAACAGTCTTTATGCTTATATCTAGAGCTGAAGTATTCGTTCGTATATGAATTATATTATAAAAAAAATTATTTAATTTTTAACTAGGTATAGTTTTAAAATGTTTGACGAATGCGTGTAGATGACAAATGATCGTGAGAATTTTACGACGCGTGCCAGTGGCGCCAAGCTCAGGTTGCAAAGGTCATATAAATTATTCAATCATTGAAGTACGCGGATCATTCACGTATCGAATAAAATTGTAATCGATGTAATAATAATGCCGAATATGAGCACGAATTGATTGCATATTGATATCTGTTGATATAAAGATAGATTGTTTGTCTCAACTAATTTTAATTTTCCTCCCAGCAGGATCAATGTTATTGTAATTCATTTATCCTTATTGAATATTGAATTATAATAAAATCATTTTAATTATTTATAAGTTACGATCTGCACAGCGGCACTAGTGATAGGGTTTATAGACCCAAATATGATCAATCGTTTTGTTACCTATAAATATTTAATCCTTAAAAAGCGTAATTATAAATATTTTTTTGAGATTTCAGAGGGTGTATTTGTCAAAATTTCTGTTGTTTTCTTATAGTTATTTTAAAGTTGCTTGGGTTAGGTATTTTTTTAGAATTCATTTATTCATGATGCATGAACGATGGTTACGGTGTCGCTCAATGAAGCGGCTCAGTGTTTGTGTTGTAGGAGAGAACACAGGTCACATTGACCTGTGGCTGTTCGTGCACAACATCGCATCTTACTAGGAAATCTCGCTCGCCGCCGTGTACACTTTTATATATCCTTGCGGCAAACGTTCACTACACTTACTCGTATATTCATCCTTATTGCTATATCATTCATAACTTTCCGGCACTAAACATACCCATACTTAGTTATATATATATATATATATATATATATATATATATATATATATATATATATATATATATATATATATATATATATATATATATATATATTCATATCGTTACAGTGTCACAATTGTATTTTCATGAACTTACATAAATTCGTAAGTTTATTGTTATTTTCGTACATATTTTATTTACTTCTGAGTATTTTAAAATATATTAAATAACCTTAAATTATAAACTTGCATCATTTTTTAGATAAATAATAGAAATTTGACATATATTTGGCAACCAAGCGTTATTAGGTAATGGGGACAGAGCCTCGTCGATATCTTATTAAGATACATTGTGTCGTTAATAGAGTACCCACATGTGTTGAGAGGAGTGGTTCGAATTACAGTATCAGGTTGATGTTCTATCTGATTTGAACTCTAACCTTCATAAAACACCGTTCGTTTGCGTTACAAGTATTGATTACTTTAGAACTAATACCAGATTGGTATTATTATAGGTGTTTGCAATGCTTCAATCAACTTGCATTTATTTCTTCGTTGTTTTACACATGCTATTAAATAAAATTATATTTTCATTATAACTAATAAAATATTTACAATAGAATTGCAGATTGCACAATTATATATATATATATATATATATATATATATATATATATATATATATATATATACGTATATATATATATATATATATATATATATATATATATATATATATATATATATATATATATATACGTATATTTATATACGTATATATATATATATATATATATATATATATATATATATATATATATATATATATATATATATATATTTTATATATATATATATATATATATATATATATATATATATATATATATATATATATATATATATATAATATTACTATTATATTCATATTTCCCCGCAACTAGCATCTTAAGAACCGCTGCACTATAAGAGAAATGAGGCAATGAAGTGAAAACAGTTTAAAATACGAAAATAAAAATATTATTTCGTTTATTTATTCTGACATTTATTTTTGAAACTTAATTAAATTTATCTGTTAATGCAAGCAATTTATGATAACGATCATTGTAAAGAACAAAAACTATTTCACGCCAAGCTCTTGATCTCACAAACACATTATACTAATCAAATAAACAGTTTCGTGAACTGAAACATGGGTACTAAAGACATTTTTGGCTATTAACGCGTGTACATTATATTGAACAACTTATTTGCTTTCCAGTGTCTACTTTTTAATACAAACGCATTCAAACATAAAGGAATATGGTGACTATAAACGTCCCAGTGGTCATCGTAAATTGTATTTTTATAATAAAGATACGTAAAACAACAGTCTGCTTTACCAAAATTTTACAATTTATTGAACGTTCTTATTTCGAAATTATAAATGTTAGTATAATACGAAGAGGCAATCAATATTTTGATCATTTATATTTGAAGTAAACTTAATTTAAAATATAACTTAATAGTTAAAATTAATGATTTGTATCAGAATCATAATCGCTTATCCCACTTAAGATCTGAATTGAGAAGTCGTTCGTAAATTTACGTTAGATTCAAGTGCGACACTCGCATGATCACCAAACTATGATATACTGTAGATAGTAGCTCCTAAGATGCAGCCGTAAGATAGAGTCTGATCCAGTGATTAAAATCGAAGATATCTTATCACGTAACTCGTACGTTGTATTTATCTGACTTTGATATCGCTTGGGTGTGCATTCGCAGTCATGGGTTCTTCTATCTCTTAATTCTTGACGTTTACTGTACATTTAACTTGACTGGATAGGTTGAAATGAATGTTTCTGCTTTCAGGATCTATTGTATGTGACAGTTGATTTTCTACTATGTACTCTGGTTTCTAGTTTAATTAATTTTATTGACTGCTGCTGGTTTCATAGTAGTTAAGTGCTCAGTTATAAACATCGGTTGTTGTTTAATCAAATTGATTTTATAATATTTATCTATTTGTCAATCATGATTTTTTATCAAATAAATGATTAGGTATACATACTTTATACAAACTTGAAAAGTAATATATTATAATAAATATTTAATAAAAATGAATAAAATATCTACAAGTACATAAGAAAATAAAAATGCATTGGTATTTTGTTAAAAAACAATATTCTTTAGATGTACACTTGAATGTAATTCAATAGACTTTTATTTTTAGTGTAGCAAGGAAATCCGAGCACCAACCATATCTTTCATATATGAATGCGCCACCCACGCATTATATACATATATTCCCATGGTATACCGCCGTTGATCTACACCACTGATAAACATATGTGGCACGCGCAAAGTGCGTGGGTGTGCGAGGGTTGTACTTTGCTCCGGGCTTCACAAACACACATGTAGCCATCTTGGTCCAGCCCGCTGTCCAATGCAATTTTTCAATACAGTTCACTCATGGTGGCCTTAATCAATGTCACTATTCTAATGGTTTTCTAAATTTTTTTTTTTTAAATCCTCAGTAATTAGAGAAGAATACAACTATTATTATTTATAATAAAAATATCATTGCGACGTATTTTCGTATAAAAATTAATACGAATTTAGTTATAATCTATTCACGTGCCTCTAAAATTTCATCATATGAGGCTGACGCTTTCTTGATAAGCTCTATTATTATGTCAGTTATGAGTTATTTAATTAAATCCAACTAGTTGATATCAAGCCTAATTTACATTTTGTCAGATATTTTTTTTAGTGAAATTGTCGGTTACATCAAAAATGTTGAAGATAATTGTTTGTTAATGAGAACGAAGGCGGAGTTTCTTGAAACACACAACCCATAATTATGTGTGTGAAGTTTTGGAATACACTGAAAATGAAACTAAATTAATTCACGGCTTGTACATCGTGGGCATGCCTAATATATTTATAAAATGTAAATTAATATATATTTAGAAAATTGTTTCTTCTTTTAATAATAGGCTTAATTAAATTTTCTAAATAGTATTTTGGTTATGTAACCTGTCATAGAAATAATATTCAAGTTTTAATATGAGATAATATAGATAGTAAAAAATTTACTAATTGTTAAATTTGCTAAAAAAATTAATTAATTATTGCTATATTACATAAAAGTCATCTTAATTGACGAAACGTTATCCTTTTACTACTAGTAGGGTAATTTTAGATATATCCCTAATTCAATCAATCAATTTTACAAATTAATAATAATTTGATTGTTTAGTTAAAATAACCAAGAATAATAAACAAATTAGTGTTAATTAAATCTATAGTTTAGTATAAATTGATATTACATAACTAAAACGTTTATGATTGAACGTGTTTTCCTTGCGGTAAAATTGTTTATTTAATTATAAGTTACCCGGTAAGTTATAATTACAAAAATAATATTGTAGGTTTATATATAGTTACGGTGTGTATATACCCACTATAATTTATAATAGTTGGTTCGTATTAGAGCAAGTAAGACCGGGTCCAGCTACCGTTCTTAATAACTACATATTTCATAGTATAACGTTTGGTTTATGTATGGTATCATGCGATAAATAATAAGTTCTAATAATAACCGGGCTACCTACAAAAATGAATTTATTTGCTTGGTGTACCAATTCAATAAACTTCAATTGAATACCAATTGATGGAGTACGCAATAATTGTTGCTTTTACAATTTATGTTATTGATGATAGTGATAAACATAAAATAATTTAAAGGTCAGAAGTTTATTTTAATATATAAAATTTGAGCAGATTTTAAGCAAAGAAAAATATAGTTAACGTATAAATAAAACTTCGGTTTTAAATTGTGGGTCATGTTTTGCCCTACTAGAATATGTATAGTATTAACCCTGACCGTTACTTGTTTAAGTAACCATATTTTTTATGGATGCTTCATAATAAATGTCAGTTTTGCACATATCGTGATCTTTTCACGTGATAGTGCATAAATGCACGTAGGAGGAGACACTTGTCAGAAACAACAATCGATTGTTTGCTACACCATCTTGATGCTTAGTATTCTTGTCCTTGGATGCTTATTTTTAGCTAAAAAGCGCAGGCGTCAAGTCATTATATATTGATATTTTTCAATATAAGAAAAATTCTACCAACACAAAAATTGCCTGCCACATCGATCGCCTGGTGTATGTACAATATATTTGTTATTTTTTCTATATTTTAGTCAATATCTTAAAATATATATCATATCAAGAACTAGTTAGACATGTTTAGATAAAATTAGTCTATTTTGGTAAAAAGCAATTATTAATAATTTATTATTTTGAAACTATATAAATAAAACATTTTTGTTTATGCAAATTTTAAAATGATAGTACAAGTGAAAGATTTACGTATGTTGCAAAAGTATTCGTCTATGCATATTTCGATTAGGATTATTTTATAGGTTACGCGATAACGAAATACATGTAAAGTTGTACTAATAAATTGGATTTGATAAATGTAAACGTAAGCAACACGGAATAAGGATAATTTCGCAACCACAAAACTAGACCAGTTCGGGTTGAGCCCACATGCGACTTTGACTTTAAACACCTTACATGCGAGTGTTTTACTATTTCAAACAAACATATATGTTTATTTCTAGATTGTCATGGTCTCCCGTGCTCCGTATTAGGCGCGTGCACTTGCAACCGCCGTGAGTACATGGTATTATATACATACATATGTCTTTCTAACAGAATTTATCTTAGCTGATGTGGGTGTCATTTTGTGACGTCATCATATGGTGTCGCGTGCTCTATACAGTCTTGTTCTTCAATATATTTACATTACTTTCTAAAACCAGATACGAACCACAATCAAATTAATATTAATACACTTTTCGTTGCTTATTAGTTAATTTAAACATGAAAACAATTTTTTTTATTTAAACTAGCTATATTAATTATAAATTCCATCTAATTGAACTCAATCGTTGTTTAAAAATGTGTTTTGCATAATGGCATCCGGCGTGTAACGGAGTGCTATACTTCCATAAATTATTCTAATACATCTATAAATATTTGGGACGAAAAATGTTGAGATGCAAAGTCATTACAATATTGTCATCGTATAAATAATATATATATATATATATATATATATATATATATATATATATATATATATATATATATATACTATTAATTAGAAAATATTTGTACTAAAGATTGAAAGTGTGTTTAATTTTTTTTTTTGTTTAAATAATTTAATTCATAGAATTGATAATTAATAATTTTCAAAGAAATTCTATTTTATAACTAATCAAGACATAAGACAATTAAAAGAACACAACATAGATGTAAAATAAAATTTATAGTCATTTCGAGATAATTATAAAAATGTCATTTATGGCATTACAGGCGACATAACTTGTTTGGACCAAAATAAAATCTATTAAATAGACATCCATAATATTTTTATAGAATTCGTTTAATTACCAAGTCGCCAAAATCAACTAGCTAAGATTTTGATTTATATTTTAAAATGATCAAATCCTAACTTATAAACGACCTCCAATGGGTTACAGAGAGGGCGTAAAGAACAAATGTGGGCTGCAAGGCTAAACCTATTTAGGAACTACCTGTTTATCTAAAAATTAAAAAAATAATATTAGGTTACACCCCAGATCCATGTCTATGTGGGCATAACTTAATTACTGTTTTTACAATATTTAAATTGCGGTGTTTCTTTTACTACCGTTTTTATATTTAAGTTCATATAAACATCTTGATTACCATTTACCCTTCCCTCTACATCTCCAATCACAATTACATATTTGATAAGGTTAAATTAAGAAATATTGTGAAGCATAAAAATTTAAAATATTTTATTTATGTCTTAAGCAAACATACAATCAGGAATATTATAATATTAATATTATAAATAAAACAATGACATAAGTTATCTAAATTTAACATCCTTGACAGGACTTGGGCACATAACGAAACTATTAATAGTTTTACTCTTCATACTAAATAGACATGAGCGTAAATGTTTTTTTTTTTAAATTTGATACATTGCGTCTCAAAACACATTCAGGATCAGTCGCACATATTGTTCATGTGTTTGAGTTTCTGAGGCCTGATTTGATGCCTAAAATATGCTAAATTATAATAAATAGTCTCTATATTTAATTCAATTGCAAATCACAATAGTCTCCTAATAAATTAACACAGATTTATATTTATATTAGTATATCAACCACTGTTTAAATTTCGCTAGCTGAAATCTGGGAAGAGTGAATCAAACGGTGAAAGTGATTGATCAGTAAACGTAGGGGAAAGTGAATCTCCAAAATGTTCTGAAAACCCAGCCGTCAAATCAACTGGTGTCAAACACTGATCTGACATATCCGGCGTCAACGAATGATCCGATAAATCCGATTGTAGATGCATAGAGTCACCATCAGATTCTAGAAATAGACAGTCGAGGTCGCTACAGTCTGATATAAGGTCGCCAAGCTCTGAACTTGCTAGAAAACTAGCCGTCGAACGACACTGTCCTCCGTTGGACGAGTTGTCACTTAACGCTGTACTTAACGCTGAAATATACTTCATCGCTAGTCTAAGCGTAGTGATTTTTGTTAGCTTCTCGTTTGCAGCGGTCATTTGTGGCGCTACTTGGGGTTGTAAATGAGGAACGGCTTGCCGGAGTTGTTCAAACGCTGCATTTATTTCGCGCATTCGAGTACGCTCACGGGCATTTGCTGTTTTCCTTCTGTATTTACTGAGTGGAGCCGGTTTTTGTTTCGGTTTCGAATTTCGGGATTTTGATTTCGTAGACACTGGAATTATATCTTCATCATTCACTCGACTGCGACGTACGGACCGAGGTCTTAACGAGTATTTGTCACCCCGTATTCCAATTTTAGTTGCGTTGTTGTTAGCGTCTGCGTATTTGTTTAAAGACAACCGTTGAGATAATTCATCCATGTAAAGTGATGTTTCCATTTTTATATAATCCTCATTTGTTATTTAATTATTTTGAAGTTGTACATTAGAGATTGATGCACAAATAAGCACTAGACGAACATTTTTAAACAAATTGTTTGGTGTAGTCGATAAAATATATTTTAGTGGAATCTTGTAGCTTGACGTTGCGTTGCAGTCACTCAGTATCTATAAATGCGTCAATTTTTTAAGTATCAACGCATGCTGCGATCTATTCACATGGACCACTGGTTGGTCACTACATGTTCTGGAGCATGCAACACATGACTAGACTAGAAGATACCCCCGCCATGGCGCTTAGATCATACCACGCACTACGACCACAGATTAAGAAGTCATAAATTATATTTGCTGTAACATTTTTTGCATTTATTTTTTACAAATTTTTATTTTTTTCGTTTATAAGTTCTCAATTCTATTAGGAACAAAACGTATTCTAATTGCGATAGTTGCGTATATTTCTTCAACGTTCAATTCTAATTTAAACTACGAGAATATTCGATGGGAATCAAAATAGTTTAAAATACATAATTAATTTTCTTAAATATATAAATTTCTTGACCATTTCTTTATATGTTTCTGATTAAAACAAATAATGGTGCACGAAATATAAATGACAGTTTTTAGTATGAGAAATCCTGTCATTAGTACAATTCACATATAAAAATATGTAATTTTTGTCGCGTTCATGTACGAGTAAAAAATAAAAAATATACGGGTTACGAATATGAGAAATGTTCTGATGTCGACGTGTTCGGTGACATCAAAAACCGCACAGGACAACGTCGGCACGTATTGGCCTTTCACCTCGGAAGAACATCAACTATATTATGCATTCAAAATTACCCGTCCTGGATGAAGAAAGTTAGCAATTTTACTTCAATTCTTCACAGTATCCTCTTTTGAAAACTTACAAATGCACGTACATCATTCACACTATAAGAAACTTCCTAAAGTCATACATCTGCTGAAATTTCTTAAGAAATAGGATAACTACAGTTATTTCATGAAAATTAAATAATGCAATGTAACTTAGTTTAGACAATATTAGTAGATATAGTTTAAGTTACTGCATTTGACAAACGTTGATGATAAGAGTTTGTTTGTAATACTTAGGCATTTGTTTGATTTATATACAAATTAGAAATTTTAAATATTGGTTCATTAGTGATGAGTGATAAATAGATAACAGCCTAATTAGAACACACCCAAATTGAAGTAGTTAAAATATGCTCATAATATAACTGAACCAATTTGTTATAAGAATGAAGCCATTTATTTCCGAACATATTTTACTTTAAGATTTATAGCTGTATTCAATATGTGCTGATAAACGGGCAAGAATAACAAAAATGTTCAATATATGTTTAATTTAGTCAATTATTCACCATTGAATAAGGTAGGACTGTTCCACCTTTGTTTATAAAACGGTTTTTATCATTGGTCAATATCTAAGACTGAACATTTCTCTTAAACTAATTAACGAATTATGCATGATATAACTAAAGTAAAACAAGAAAAAGATACGTATTTTTGTTTTTTAAAATGGGCATACCGTTAGATTTACTAAACTAGTAAAAAAATTAAAATATCTGTAGATTGGAAGTTAAAATTCTGAATTACATATATAATTTTTATTTTCTTGCATATACCTAACAATTGCAAAATAATTTCGCACAAGCTGTGATGTTCTCATGTGTGAGAGCTTGTTAATATCGTATTAACTAACAAGTTCATAACTTTTTTTACTAATGAAAATTCAAATAACTAATAACAACAACAATAAGAACGATATAATTATCCCACTAACAAGTGGTACATAAATCAAACGTCACGAACGAAGTTTGCTAAGTTTTATCTCTCACAATAAACGATTAGGACAAAGAGAAATTCAAGCAAAATATCCCTACGGCTGTGCGTTCGATACCTGTGTTCGTGCTCAAATTGGAGTCATTTATCGAACCATTAACTAGGTGTTTGGTAAATTTATTACGTATTTTACGTTCCTCCATAAATCTAACACACGGAACGATGTATAGACATCAGTGCTTTTTCTTTTGCTATCCCGTTTGTAAGTTGCTGCGCTGTGCGTCTGTGTGCATATAAACAGTTGATTGATCCGCTCGTTTTATTCTTTCGTTTTGTTGGACGGTTGTCCGCCGACGCCACCTGCACATGCAAACACCTTTGATTTTATAGCTGTCAGTCACGCACTACGTTACAAACTTAACTCTGTTTTCATTTCGGAACTCGAAAGTTTTTCAATTGAATTCTTTTATCTGATTGAATCTTATTCAACGCCAAAACATTGTCATACTTCTAACTACCAATTTATTATTGTAGCACAATATTAATGTGTGTTTTTATAAATATTTTATTCATTTAACGTAGATTCAATTTCCGTTTTTTTTTTTCTTTTCTGAAATAGTAAAGTGAAGCAATTTTAATAAGCGTATATCGAGTAGGCAAGAGTAGAACGCAGTGAGACGATAAATGCTTTTGTATGGCCGCCAAAGCAGAATTGGCATTCATATGATATTTGTATTCAATGCGTGTTTCATTTATGGAGCCACGCGGTGCTTCCATCATTCGACAACAGATGTAAACTGTGTTGCTCTATGTGAGTCCTTAACTACACCTGTTTTAATACTAACTTTTAACCGATAAATACTTATTTCTCTGGTGAATTAAAATGCTAAATACAACTCAATTAAAGAACCCTATGCGATGAATTAAAGTTTACTGACTATACATTTTATTATTATGAATTTAATTCAGTATCAGCGTGTAACAAATATTTAGATGATAGTTTTCATTTTATTTTGCAACGACCATCGCTAGAAACTTTAAACAATTATTAGATCGTCAGTAAACAAATAGATAGTTATTAGAATGAATGTATGGTGCTTATAGGAGAACTGGTTCTTAGAATAAAAAATGTGTACATTTTTTGTTGACAAACAACGCAGCTATTAATAGGAAGCTGTGATTTTTCATAGCCTAACGCCTGCGCTTAATACTAAATATAAACATTCAAGGATAACATGTGGTAAACAATTGATTGTCTTACCTGACAAGTGCCTCCACCTACAGGCAACTTGTAGTACCACTCAGTTCAAAGAGATTTTCTGATACGCATAATCTGAATTATTTTTTATTTTTTAAATGTATTCATCTAAACGTTAAATATGCTACGGAATGTTTTTTTTTTAAATTAGAATAATATTAATAGAATTTAAACACATTTTGGTTGTTTGCTTAACCATTTGACCTTTGAGGAGTTTACATCGGCGTGGCGCCAGATACGTGTCAAGCCACGCGACATCCGAGTATCAATCTCTCTAACAACATATAGGTGTTATCCTCTTTATATAATCATCCAAATATGGACGAAAGAAAAGTAATTAATTTGTTTATTAGTTACAGTGGATACATAATTAAAACTGTTAGTATCATCTTAAGTTTAATAATTATCTCGATTTAATATTATAGTCATCGTAAATAAAACACTTAAAGGGTTTTCTGCCACCCCATTTGTTGGGAATATAAAAAAATAACACTTTTTTAATACCTATATTTATGTTCAAATCTGTTTTAAAAATGTGGTCTTTTAAATAACTTTACAAGTACGAGTACATTGCAAAGCATTTATCAGTGCCACATATATTGATAGATTATTGTATTTGTAGTATTATATCAGATAAACGTTTGAGGTATTTACTTATGTGTACATATACCATCGTGATAACTGGTAAAACTGGCGGTCCGTGAAATTAGAAGAGATGTATGACTATGTCATCGATAGGTTATTAAAATCATGTAACATTCTCGAATTCCATGTTAACATAATATTAAAAATAAACAAACACAGACATATTCTGTTCATTTTCAGTTGACTCAGCAATTCTTCTAATATTCAATTCGCTATGTCAGCGCTTCCCAACCTATACCAGACCACGGGTATCGATCAAGAAGATTTTAATTATCTGTTTTGTTGAAGTAACAACATTTGTATTCAAATATATTTTATAGAAACTATAATGCATTCTTATGCTTCCTACCACGCAGTTTAAATGACACAGAAGCGACCTTTACTATCGCGAATTCGTAAGGATGAAGAAGTATTGAATTTAGTACATATAAGATATGAAAAATGGACTATAGTCTCTAATATTAAACAGTATTACAATTTTCGGTTTTGTTGAGCCAAACTACTGTTTGAGAAGGATTGCGCGTTGACAATCATTACGCTGATGAATAAGATTGCGTATATTCGTCAAGATATCTTTTGGTGAGAAAAATATCGCGATTAATAAATACGCAACTCAATATACAGTGATGCAAAACAGGTTTGATATTTAGTTTTGTAGCATGTTTTAAGTGGGCGCATTTGGAGGTATCGCCAATTCATACGATATAACTCGCGGCTGATGCTGTATCGCAATGAAAAATATTTTAGTGTTTAGTTAACAGATATAAAATATAATCAAACAGTGCGTGGGTGAGATTGAACCTAAACTTAATGCTAAATGTCATATATTAAATTTGATTTAGTGAATAATAATAAATAATTTCTTCAAAAAATTTACTTCAGCATAAAGTTAATTCAAAGTGTAATTAACTTTAATTATAGGTAGCGTTTTTCAGAATTATAATAAACTAGAAATAAAGGTTGAGATTTGTATGATATTGAAGGAAGGTTATATATTTCTTCTCAATAACAAAAACATCGTCAGATATTAAAACTTCTTACCGGTTTTGAATGTTTTTCAATTACATATCTTCTAGATAGGTCAAAGACAAGGACTTTCAATTTCTCCGCATATAAGAGCCTATGTCTACCGCGAATTAAGTTTCATATCATTTTAAAATGTGAAGGTGATCAGATGTGTATTTAAATATTTCGATCCCAAAATCAATATGGAAATGTGTATATTTGTTACGAATTTGTTAATATTAATAATAACGAATTCTGTAGTTGATTGTTTCGATTTAACTTCTCTTAATTTAGGGTAAGTTTTGTTTACGTCCTAAATAAATTTATTTATTTAAAATTTATATTAATTAATGCAATATTCCGTAACTTAAACTATTGGTTGTATGTGAAAACTATTAAAATATTTAATGACTAAAATTATAAAATCATATTTTGTATTTTCAATTCTTTTTCCACGCTGTACACGAAATTTATATTTTCATTGGCATTTTTAATATATTATTTAAAACACGGCAATAACATTAAAAATACATCATTTATAAGCACCAAACGTAGATTTATTAAATAATGATAATATTTATTATACTATAAAATCACCATAAATATTTGATTTTAGGTCATATGATGATTTATCCCCAGTGATTTATGTTAGTGATGAAGGAGGGCAACGAGTAATTTTTATTGTTTCAAATATTGAGCAATGGATTCAAAATAAAGGTAATCCAAAAAGCTTATGGCCATGAATAAATATTGACGCAATCTACATTTAATTTAGATGCCGGGAGAGCCCTTGGTACTATTCCTCTCAATAATGGATTTCCTTTACATGATAACGCTGAAAATAATACAGAACAGAATACAAATGTTGATGAGGAAGATAATTCTGAAGATGATATGAATTCTGAATCTGAAGATTACGAAGTTGACAATTTAGAAGATCAAGATAAAGATGGCGATGACGATAACGATGACTATTATCATGATGATGACGAAGACAATGACGCCGATGATGTCGTTGTCAATTTAGGAGATGAAGCAGCAACTTCAAATATTATTCAGACACAGATAATGAAAAATATTCTTAAAAATCAACAAAGCCAAGTATTAGCAGAAAAACAAAATATTCGCAGATCTATAAATCCGCAACATAAAAAAGAACAAATAATGTCATATAATTTATTTAGGAATGTAAAACAACAAGGCGAAACAAAACGAAAACGAGTACGTGTTCTTGTTAATAAAAAAATATTATAACAAAAGTATGTTTAGTTTTGTAATACTTTCGGTCAATTTTGTTTTAAATTATTTTTAAAACAATTATGATTTTCCATAGATTTAAAGTTAGTTTAATAGCATTAACAATTAAACTAACTAAGCGTATTGTATTTGATATGGTGTAAATTGTAGAATTTGTATTTTAATATTTATTTGAATAAACTGTGATGCTCTAAACATATTTTATTTAATAAAAAAGTTAATATATTACTTTATTTATCCTATATAATATAATATAAAATAAAAACACGGATTGTCTATTTATAAAATATACATACATGAGTGTTTTAAATGTACTTTCTAGTGCTGTAATTAAAAAAATAAAGACTATTTAGATGCGAAAATTGATATATTAATTTAATGTAATCAGCAAGGCTTAGTTAAATCGTATTTTCTGTCGTCTAATAGACATCTTTGTACCTATTCATTTCATAAACGAATACACAATAGAGTGTTATTTGCAGATTAGAGTCAAATTTTCAATAAGTTATCTTCAGCAGTTATTTTAATTAATTATTTATCAAACATTATATTAATTATTCTTATTTGCAATATAATTTCTAAAGGTTACATACGTGACATCATGTCATTGCTATTATAGGCTTGATGTCAATACTAAAAATGAATTTTCTTTTTATTATAATATAATATTTTCTAATGTTGAATAATATTTAAGTAAATGTCGAAGGTGAAGTATTGGGTAGACACACAATACATTAATGGAGACAAGGAAATGATTGCATGATGAAATCGTATTGCAAAATTATTGTAATTATCCATAAGTAATTTATTGATAAGCCAATTATAATTTTAAATACAATAGTAGTGGAATTGTGTATTAGCTAAAAATTATAGTTGATAAATGCTTTATATATCATACACAAATGTTATTTTCAATAGATCCGGGGTTACATTTTTTATAAGAAATAATATATTCAAACAGTTGCTTATTATTATTATTATTTAGTCGCTTTTGTTTATAGATAAAATGACCTTTCAAATTTAATAATAAAAAATCACATATTTTTATTTATTTCTGTACAGAAAAAACATATACAACACAACACCAAATACTACTACTATGCTCTGAAGTTACGCGTTGTATAGCTAAACAATACACGTATGTTCATCTCATACAAATATAGATGTATTAATTAATCTATAGCTTATTTCCAAAACGCTCTATACGCGGCACCTGATTCCTTATAAATAATAACTTCTTTGAACAACTTTCAAACTGCCAAACTGCATAATCTATGCAATAGATTATTTATGTTTCACAACAGCGTTTATTTATTCATAAAAATGGGTAGAATTATCACACTCAGACGATATATAAATGTACCTTCTCATTTCGTCCCCAAAATTATTATAAAGTCAAAGTTCGCAAGAATCATATATATATATCGACGTTCATTTTTAAAATGCATGAGTTCAGCAATGGTAGGTAGAAGTTGCAGCTCTAATATTAACAAAACATTATTTAAGTTTGTCATTTTCATAAGTTCAGTATTAGTAATTAATTTTATTACATAGATAAAACTTGTATGTGCTGTTCTGTGTGTGGTTGCTTGCTGTGAGCTCAGCAATGGAAAAGCTTTACATCAGTTGAGCTTTCACAAACTAGTTGCGTAAGTAAATACAGAAAATACGAGAATATCAATAGTATATGTTAACCTGTTTAATAGAACTCCTGCAAAACGAATTTCACGTTCACCAGGAACATATGTTGCCGATGAGAAAGGACAACGAGTTATTATTATTACACAGGAAACTTCAAAAAAGTCAGATTCATTCAATGACAACTCAAGTAAAGGGAGTAATTCTTTTGGGAGTGGAAGTAGCAGTAACAACGGCTTCGCTGGTAATAATCCGCGTAACAATTTTCCAACCAATTCGAATGGGAATCAAATTGCACAAAGCAGTTCTTCCGGTAGTTTTATACCGAATCAAAATCAAGGATATTTAAATCAGCAAAATAGTTTTCCTGGCTATAATAATCCAAATCTTAATCAAGGATATATAAACCAGCCAAGTCCTATCCCTGGAAATAATAATCCGAATTAAAATCAAGGATATATAAATCAACCAATTAATTTTCCTGGCAATTATAATCCAAATTATAACCAAGGATATAATGATCAGCCTAGTAGTTTTCCTAGCAATTATCCAAATAATGGATATAATTATCAACAAGGAAGTTATTTTGGCATTCAAGGATATAGATATCCACAAAGTAGTTCTCACAGTCAACCATCAGGCTTTGGCGTTCCCTTCTTCAACAAACCTGGATTTGTCATTTACCCTTCCCCAGAAGAGAAACGTCCGCAACCAAATATAGCTGATCCATATGTGAATAGTAACAATAGCAGTATTCCAAATAATCGTGTGAAGTTTCCAGGAGCCTTGAAAATTATTGAACATTTGCAAGGATTGGGCATTCCTTATCTTCAAATATCAGATTTTGATACACCAACCACCCCTACTTTTCCTTCTACTGATATTAGCGGTCCAGTAAGTGGTGGTGGTGTAATGGAGGCGCTTGTTCAAGGTGGATTTAATGGCATGACAGTAAAGCCATAAACCAAAAGTTAGGACTTATGATTTATATTATTTTATTGATTAATTGGCAACACCGACGTTAAAACAAATGTTAAGATAAGCTAATATTATTGTGTATACTAGCAAAAATTTAATGAAAATCGATGTTTGGCACTTGTATTTATTATTGATTCAATCTATACATTCTTATTCATTTATAAACAATAATATCTCAATATTAAAATAAAATATGAACAACATAAATTAATGTTACGTTACAGCAAAATATAAACAAATTTTTCACTAACAAAATGTTACTTTGTTGGTTAAGTATATAAATTAAAACATCTACAGTGTCTTGCACTGAACTTTCTTATACGTAGAAGGTATATTTTGTTTAGATTTAGATAGACTCTAACTGACATTAATCTATATGTTACTTAAATATAAGATATACTATCAGGAAATTAATTATAAACATTCATATATCCATAAATATAAATTAATCAAGTACTGTTTTATATATAATTTTTTTAACCCAGAGTATTCCTACAAGAATATTCCTTACATACTATATAAAAAAATAAACAAAATTATAAATTAATAAATACATTATAATTTAATGTTAGTTAGTACTTACTAAACATGAGAAACAATTGTAATGAGATGAGAAGATGAAAGTAAAAACAATATTTCATAGATAAAAACGTGAGATTCATGTCAAGAACGTATGTTTTTATTCAAAAAACTAGAAATAATAGAAAATGTGTAGCTTAAATTAATAATAAGCTTCCTTAATCGTTATTAATCACTAGCCATATTTTAAGAAGATTTTTATTTAATGTTAAATTCAATATATATTATTATAAAAATGTAGTATTTACTAGTATTTCAAATCAGTCAAGTATTGAGCCACTGGTTAGAATTTAAGATTATTTTAGTAATAAGAAATAAATATAAAATATAATTGTTTAACGCCAATATATAATAAAACTGGTATTTGGAAATATGAACGACCTTATTTGAGCCTCGTCGTAGTAAAATGTTGAAAGGTGAAGGCTTTCACAACGATGCTTATATATATATGAGAGGATACCTGTTTGTTGTATAGTCAAACTGCCAGTGGCCATTACCAAAACATCATGGAGGTTAGTGTTGTGATTTTTTGCGTTATCAATATTTACAATGGATCTATTACCATCAAGAACGTTAGGTTAACAGTGATTTTTTTCATTTTTAGATTAGAGTGATTTGTGCTGGTTTTGTCATTGTTACATTGTGTGCAATAGCCAATGGATATGGTTTAAGAGTATTGGATTCTCCAAATGATCAATATCAGTAAGTGTAATAATACTAGGTTTTTTGGAAACATGTAATTGAATAATTAAATTAATATACAATCTCCCGCTACTATAAACATTTATCAAATATTCTTTTATATCAATGACGTTTAATTTCTCTACCATCCGAATATAATTCCGGATGATTTATAAATGATAGTAAAAATATATTATGGTTTATTTTTATTTTAGGAGTGTAACTTATCAGCGAAAAACTCGTTCTCCTGTCGTGTACGTTGCCGATGAAAATGACCAACGGGTTGTCATAATCACAATAAAAAAACCTAATTCAAATAGTTTTAACAACAATCAAAACCAAGATCAAAACTTAGGTAGCCTACAACCATCTCAGCTACCAGGAGCTCAAACTATTATAGAACTTCTTAGGAAACTTGGTATACCTGGATTACCAGAGCCAACACCTACGTTTCCCCAATCATTTGGAGGATATGGCGGTGGTATAGGCGGAGCTACTAATTTAGGAGCTGGACAGGGCCCAGCTGCGACTGGAGAATTTGGTGCTGACTTAGCTGGAGGAGTTGTTGGTGGTGGATTTGGCCGTAATAAGCCAACAGCAGATAAATCAAATAATAGCAGATAAACAAATGGACATAAAATACATGTTCCATATCATAGCGAGATAACCAAATTATAATTAAGATAATTAAAATTAGATAGATTTTTTAAAAATGTATTTCATAATGTTTATTTATTTAATTGTATTTATCAAAAAATTCAAATAAAATTTATATTTTTGCTATTACAAATTAATTAAATTGCAGTTGAGTTTAGATGGCCCTAACTGCGCTTGCAAGTACGGTATCAATATTTTTAATATATTCTGTAAAACACTTGTAGATTAATTATGAACTTTTTTTAAAGTTTATTAACCTCAATCGCTGTTATTTTGATAAAAAAAAAACAACAACACGGACATTGAGCATACTGGTATTGCTATGATTAATTTTCATTGCAATCATAAGATAAAAAAAAATATTTATCGTCGTTATTGAAAGTTATTAGTTGGAAACAATATAATCAAATATCAAAGTAAACAAAATAGTAAAGTAACGCTGGTATTTTTTTACTTAAATATATATGGTGCATCCTGCTGACCTTTCCTAATAAATTACTTCACTAACCTTTTGTGGTATGATTACTGATAGTTCGTGCTAGAACCAATATTTCCTGTAATATTTAAGAGAATAGAAAGTATTCAATAATAACATTATTACTAACCACTATAAAAAAATTAAACATTTGTTTAGTTGGATAAAATATTTTATTTAGGATAAAGTATTTCCTTATGTTTAACGCTCATTTTAAATACGTACATTAATTTAGTTCAACATCTCAAGTTTAACATTAACCCAAATTGATATATTAGTGGCAATGTAATCTGCTACTGGTAATATAATTAGTGAAATGTATACGGAAACGTTATTATGATAATGAACTTTGCATCAGATCTGTCTTGATTTTTGGAGAGAGTGTGTTAAGGACAAGGTTAAAAGAAGGTGTTATATTCTAATATTATTAATTTTATTTTAATTCTGAAGGGCTTAGACTAGAAATGGTACTTTTAATATTGATTAGAAATGGAATGACCCACTTATTATCTCACGTGGATTATCGAAGGTTGCATGGAATCTGCGTCCTTAATTAAGTTCCATCGAAATAGACATTCATAGCTGAAGGTTATTATAGCTATGATATATAAGGAAAACATATTTGTAAAATATGATCAAACTGTCAGTATTACCAGTATTGAGTTGAGTGTTAAGTGAAGCTTAAGTAACGAAACAATGGCCCATTGGATTAAAATCATTATTTAATATAAAGAACAGTTTTTAATATAATGTGATACATATTCAAACGTTTTAAATTTAATGGATACTATTTTGTTCTTCGGAAAAAAATTAATTTAAGTTTGTGAGCTTCCAAAGATGAGAAGTAATCGGACTAGATATTACGAAAATCTAATTAGATATTTCAACAAAATATTTGTAAGTACTTATTTCGTTTTAAAGCTATTTGACATACTTATGTTTTGACATGCTAACGATTAATTGATATTTAATACTACTATGAATCAATCAAACTGTTAATTAGAAAATATATTTCAATAAACTGTAACATACATATTGATTATTATTTTAGTGACAAAATTAAACCACGAAATAAAATTATGGTATTGCAGTTTTATTTATTTATTTTAATGAATTCTGAATATGACGGGATATTATCTTGAACTTGCATATTATTGATTTATTATGCGTAAATCAACTTCATAATTGTTTGTGCTTGGTATTACATAATAATCCATCACTATCATTTAGGACTGCATATTTTTTTATGGTCTCTGTGAGGTATAATAACAATTTAAATATGTTATACATTTTTTTGTTAAACTAAATAAGATGTATATAATGATCTACCAACTTTGGTAAAAATTGACAATCTTTTTTGTTTTATTTAGATAAGTTTATTATGTGCAACTTTAGTGGTTGTGGAACATAGCAAAGTAGTAAATGGGAATATTTTGAGAAATTCAAATCTTCAATTGCATAACGAATACTACCCGTAAGTATATATATATATATATACATATAATAAATCGATTATTACATTTTTATATAGTTAAGTATGTTAATATTGGCTGAAATTATTGCGTTACAGAGAAATGTATTTCAACTAATAATATCATCGATTTTAGGCACTTGAATCATCAACGATTTCCTCGTTCACCAGGGGTATATATCGCAGATGAAAATGGACAACGCGTTATAATTATTGTATCAAAAAAACCAGTACCTCGTGAAAATCAATCTCAAATTACTAACAATTATCCTAATCAATACCAATCCCAAACATATCTTAATAATAATTTATTACACAAGTTACCTGGGGCACTAGCTCTGATAGATATATTTCGAAAACTCGGCATTCCTGGATTGGAATCGCCAACTTCTACTCAAGAGCAAAGTAGTTCTAATAAAAAATCTAATATTGGATTAAGTGGAACTGGTACCATAAGCAATCAAGGGAAAAGCTCTGCTTGTACACTTAATGCAAATGCAGATGATGAGATTACCCTTAAAAAAACAAGTCTTATAGACATTCTCAGAAATATTGGTGTTCCTGCATTGCCAAGGACTACAGCATCTTCGGACGGTTTAGATATTAGATTTCACGGAGGCGGTGGAATTGGAGGAGCTGATAAAGTTGGTGGTGGCGGTACAAGTCCAGTTAAATCTGGAGAGTTCGGTGCAGATTTAGGTGCTGCAATTGTAGGAGGAGGTTTCAGCCGCAATAAACCTTCTGCAGATAATACAAATGGATAAAGAAGAAAATCTATGAAGTACAATTTTTTTTTTTGTAGTTACTTAAATACCAAATATTAAAATTAATTCATAAATTATAATATATTAATAAATTGTTAGTTGCATGTACAAGAAAATAATATTAGGTAATTGATAAGTATCAATTTAAAACAATTAGTTATAATATTACGAAAAAAATAAGGGTTGTAACTAATCCTATAAATATGTATTTGTTATATAATTAATTATGTTATGCTCCACGTATGTCATAATACACATTAAATTGGCACAAGAAATAAAAGTTTATTGTATTTTTATGCATTATATATTTATTTAAATAATTATTAAAAACATGTTTCATATTAATTGTTAAATATAATAACATACATGCTGATATACAAATCTATAAGTTCAAAGTAGCATGAGATATAGATTTAAAAAAAATCTTAAATTGTCTTTACAAAGGTTTTAAACTGCCTCCTAAAAGTAAATTTGGATCAAGTGTTGTGTTATGTGGCAAACATAATTCAACTTACTGCCTCCATTTTATTAGTTGTACAAGTGGTAAATTTTCTAGCAATTAAGCATTCGTCGGACTCTTTTAATGCTGTAAAATAACAGTTATTGAATTAGTATGAAATATTTTATTGCATACATTTGCAAATATCAACCATGTTCTATTTATTGATTCATCTTACAGACTATTCTTACCTTCATCTTTACAATCTTCTATGATATTCATAAACCTCTTATACTTTTCTTTATGTGATACTTTTAACGTTTCAAGTTGAAATATACTCTGCGCTTTTTCAATATTGATACTGTTATCATCTTCCATCTATATAAATAAATAACTAAAATATTCTCAAATTAATATTATGCTAATTCAAATTTTACCAGACCAATTTTCTTATTAATACAAGCAAGCATACAATTTGAAGCCTTGTTATCAATTGGACGATATTTCATAATATTTTCAACTTCCTCTAAAAATTAAATTATAACTATAACAATATGAGTATTGGTGTTGATATTACCTTCTGTTGCTTTGTTCGCTGCTTTGCAAATTTCTATTATTTTCGAAAATTCATCAGGTTTCATTTCTGCCTACATAAATAAAAACAATTTTACACATACATATTTTAGAATTGCTTATAATAGTTTTCTAAATAAAACAGTTTAACCGGCTAAATAATAATATAACTTACATTGATAACAGCAACATAATAAGCAATTAATATAACGATTGCCAAACCCTTCATGATGATTTAGTAGGACGCTGATTTAAACTAACACTTGTAGCATTTTCATACGCTTTTATATCACTCTGAACCGCATATAGTATCTAACGCATAGCTAATTGTTATGAACTTCCGGAGCAAATGAGTAATTTACTTTTTTTTTACATTTTCATTGTCCAAATATATTTATATAAATATACAAGGTTGAGTCTATTGATGCTATGATAAAATTGTATTAATCCACCGGTTTTGCAACATGTTTTTTTTAACGTAACTTCACGTATTCGCGAATAGTTACACATTGGATTTAATTACGTATTAGTCGCTCTTTGTAACTAGAAGTAACCAGAAGAATACATGGGTAAAAAAACAATTCGTTCGGTATGTATTTTGCAACATCTTTATTTTTTATTACTTGTGGTAACATAGTTCTTCACAAATTTCATTAGTAAATGATCCCTGTACATAAGAACAATGGAATTGAACTCTTTTCTTTGCTTTATTATATAGCAACACTGTAATAAATAAACAAGCGAAACAAAAGAAATTAACTGTCTCATTTATTCAACTTTTTGTAGGAAAATCATGAGGCCAAAACGTTAACAACAATAGACACACAAATAATGCAGCACTGTCGTATATTAAAGTGAACGACGTTAGCGCATGTGCATTTATAATATGAACTATGTTAACAAGAACTTACGGCTGTATCAGTTACATTGTTCTAACACATGTCTGACAGACGACAGACAGTATGAGCGCCAGAGATTCTGAAATTCTTACCATTCTCTCTTAGTAGGTACACTACAAAAAAATCTGTATATATTTCCATGACTTACAATCTTTTAGATAAAACATCGGCCATGTATTGGCCCTAAACTTTCTTTTACGTAGTCAGTATATTTAGATTTGATAGTATATAAATAAAAATATAAAAAGTTTAAATTTCAAGAAAATATTTTCATTCATTGTCCAATAAAAGTGTAAAGTTAGTTTATTGTCAGATTTCCAAAGAAAACATATGTATTTCAGATTTAAATGTTGGATTTTATAGTAGTATAAAGAAAATATTATTATTCATTACATATTATTAAAAATTATTATGGCCGGGCATTTTTTAGTTTTCAAATTAACTTTAAACCAGAGAAAATATTTATATATAATATTTTAAATTATTTACTAATCTTTGTAACGGTTTTTCACTAAACTTATTTGTGACACTGACAATAAATGTTAAATGTCAAAATATTGGAATATTTAAAACAATTGACATGCATAGTAGATGCGATTTATTATATATAATTTTCCATACCTATGTAACTATGGCAATATAAATAGGGTAATAGCAATTTTCTCGTAACTGGTACACTTTTTGAAGAAATGTTTCAAACAAAAGTTGTGCAAAATACTAATATCTTTCAATGTTATTCTAACTATTTTTACTGCAAGTATAGCCGTTTCAGAGATATTGCAGAAATTGCAAAAAAAGTCTTAAGTAAACATGCACTTCCGGTTTGAATAGGCTTTCGCCCCAGGCATATACAAATCTTAAGTTTAAAGTTTCATAATTTTATCTTCAACGGTGTAGGCTGTAGAGCGCATACACACAAACACACACACACACACACACACACACACACACAGACGTCATTCCAAAAATAGTCAGACTCGATTCAGGGAAGGTCAAAAGGTGTATTTCCGTAAAAATGTCGAGAAATTTTTTTTTCGTGATTACAATACTTACTTATTACTTCGTAAAAAGAAAGTAAAAAGTCAATTACTATTACGTGTTGTATATGTTGAGGCGTTATATCAATACTATGAATAATGAACCAGGAAACATTTTAGAGTGTTTCAAAATAGAGATAAAATCTTTCCCTGAATATAAATTTTTCTAAATTATGTGCGAATGCAAACTTGTAATAGGTATCACAATATTGTGAGAATAATAAACAATATTAATCTGCAATCCTTTTGTCAAAAGAATTAGTTAACGAGGTGTTCACATCCCACAATGGTAAATTTATATCTTTGTAGATACTTTTGTCAATAAATTTGCTGTAAGTATGCAATAGTGTTTCATGTAATAAAGTATTCAGATATAAACTAAATAATTAATGTAGTTCATCCACGAATACCGGTTTTAATTAAAACACCGATGCAAAAATTCCGTTGCAAACTAACTGCAACATGCCGTACATTCCAAGTTGTCAACTATAGTTTTACGCTCTTCATTCGGTTCCGGCACGAGCTACGCCATTCTAAGAATGAAAACGTATCTCATTTAAAATATTGTATATTTATACTATCAATCTTGTTCTAAATGACAACTTAAGATAAATATTAAACACAATTTTTAATTATTACATCGATATAGAAATAATATTTTTTTCGTAATTCAAGTGTTGGATTTTTGTGAATTTCAATAATACCAGGTACTTCTCATATTATTTAATATTACATTTTATATTAACACTAAATATTTTAGATATCAGCATTATCACGTATCCATTGTCGCAACTGGATAACGTTTGTGTAAACACCTGGATGATTGGGTCCAGCGCACCCATTTCCCCAGGAAACAATACCAATTTGCTTTCCTTTGTACAGCACAGGACCTCCAGTATCTCCATCACAAGAGTCTTTACCACCAATATCCAAGCCTGCACACAACATTCTACCAAACATTAAAATAATATTAAAATTTTAAAAATATTATTATTTGTTCTAGTTGTTAAAGAAAACAAATAACCTTTCAGTGACTGGTTGTCTTGGATAATCTTTAATACATTCTGCCTGTTTAACAATTGGTAATGAGACGCTTTTCAATTGATCTGAAAGTGATCCTCCTTGCTAAAAATAAGTTTATAATTTCAAAATATTCTTTTTTTAACATATTTACTTACTGTAGTATAACCCCAACCAGAAATATCTACTAATTCTCCATCAATAATATTTTCATTATCCTCGGGTAGCTGGATTACGTCAACAGATTCTGACTCAATATTAAACGGTGTTTTGACCTTGTATAACCACAAAAATACTTTTAGATAGCTTGGAATGATCTTTAACTCAAAACAATTACCTTAATAAGTGCAATATCATAATCTTTAAATACAGGTTCATAATTTGCATGTTCTAATATATTTGAGGCCATGTGTATCTCGCCTCCTTTGCTAAGTAAACTGCTTCCTGCGACCACAGTTATACTTTCTACATCTTTAACTCTAGAACCATAAATCATATTTATACGTGTGATAAACTTTTGTTCATAATGAAATTATATATCTCACCCATCAACACACTGTGCTGCAGTTAAAGCCCAATATTTTGAAATAATCGAAGCTCCACAAAAATGAGAACCATGGCTTCTCAAAGATAACTGAAAATGAAGTTAATTTTATTTTAAATTTGAATATTAAAACGCATTTATACTTGATATGGATAATCTTGAATTTTAGCATCGTTTCCTCCAACTATACGATTTCCAAATACTGCTGCTTCTAAATTATATAATACAATATACAAATCACTTATATTAATAAATATCAACTAAGTAGTTACCTGAAATACTAGCAAGAGCTAAATAAATTACAAACGCAAATCTAAACATTTTATTAAACATTGTTTAACAAATTTCAATTTATCATTTTATATCACATCTATCTGTACTTTCATCTTATCTAAACACTATAAAGTTTTGTTAAAAATTCCGTTTAAATAACAGTTTTATCGCAGAAATATAATTGATAGTATAATATTTATTTGTTTAAAGTTTCATTCCAATTAAATTTATTTGTTTTATATGTGTGCACTGTATTTGTTCTTCAATAAAATTTGTGTAAATGCAATTATAAGATTATCGGCAATTCCTGATAATCCAACTATCTTTTAAGTGAAAATGTTGTTACTAATGTTAATTTTTCATTGATAAGTATAAAAATAAAATGCTAAAACCCATATAGCTAAAAAAGAGCACTATAAACATTATTAATTAGTGTACTCATTATGACGAGCAAATCGCTCGATCGTGAGTACCTTTAGCACCACCATAAATCAGAAACCGAGGACATTTCTAATTACTTATACGTTACACTTGTTTATGTTTGAATATCGAAATTACCGTTAGTTCAAAATATCAAAGTACCTTACTCAACGGTATGAAAACATGGAGTAATTTCTAGAATGCAAAATCATGTTTGGTAAAAATTATTAAAATATTGTCATATTATTCAATTTCGCACAAAAAAAAAATATAATTTTTAATTTAAATTATAATTAAAATCACGTCAATTATTATGATTTATCAACTTACCCTCCACTATTTTACATAAAATATGCGCTTATTCAACTTATGCACTGTTTTATTCATCATCTGATTAATTGAAAGCTGGAGAAATAAATTTTAAATTAACCTTCACTAGAGTTGCAAATTTATTTAAGATCAGGCAACTTTTAAAATTATATTATATATTTCACAAATAAATGTATGGTTTGGAAGAGGAAACGTTGTAGAAGGATGATTTTCTTTTAAAAGAATATTATATATTTCTTTTTCGAGCCTTATAAGAAAAATACGAAATAGGTTAGCATAAATACTGAACTATAAAAATAAATGAATTTAACCTGGTATCGTCTGACATCGAATGTTTTTTAATAACTTAATATCTGGATTACGACTACTAATCCCAATATAAACGATGCTATATTTTAGGATTAAGTTCTTTTTATGAACCACATGTTAATAATTTGTAGCTCAAGGAACGTGATAACCGCTCGTAATTATTATCATTAAATAATAAATTTTAAAACGCTAACTGCGAATACTTTTGAGAAACATATAAAAAGAATTCATTTATATCATCAAATATGAAAATTCTAACAAAGACGTTTTCAAAAATGCTTAAGAATCTTTATACAATATTATAATAATTCAATGGAATTTAAACCAGAACCATGTAGAAGACAAACAGTGGCATTAACAGCGATCTAGTGTTTATTAAATTTCCCAGTGTCACAAGGAGAATAGCCATGGAGCAGTTTACTAATGAGATGCATGTGTATGAGTCGGTAAATCAGTGAACGCGCGGGACATGGACCGGCCTCAATCAGTGTCTGTTGTCTGACCACGTCCAGCAGGCACGTTAAATTCAGGTTATAAAAAACAGAACAAATTTATTTGTGCGTACCCGTATCTCTTGGGAACACAATTTATGTTGAAACTCTCTCCTTAAAAATACGTATTCAACTTTATTTATATGTTCCGAACTGCCTTTGTGAAATTTAATAAACTTAAGAAGAAATATTTCGTTCACTTGGCGGTAGAACTTGAAAGATTTTTTCTAAATAAAACTTCGAGAATTACGTTTTTATAAATACACATATGTATACCTCTTAGGTTGCGTGCACTAAAAACTTGTACTTGCATTATTGAATATCTAATATACCACCCACAATTAGATTGATTTCTTTAACAAAGTAAATGAAAACACAATTCACGTCAATCTCACGTTTAAAGTTGTTTTGAATTCTCAACCCAGTTATTTTTTCACTATTGAATTAAATGTTTATTTTTTTTGTATATTTTGGGCTTTTTTGAATATGAGGTGTTCAAGTTGTGCTTTAATTAATTATTTAAATAAATCACGCAAAAAGCGAAAGAAGAGAAATTTGTATTTATCGAACATGTACAGAAAACAAGACACGAGATGTAAGAGCAGCAACTGGCTTAATTAATGTGATATAAATAACGCGTATGGCGGAGGATTCAGGTAACGCATCCACGCCTTTTTAATGTCGATTGTCATATTAAAATTTGAGAGGTGAAATCACTTAGCTATAAAAGTCATAATAAATCATTCTAAATTACGCATCTGTAAAGCCGCATCGCTAACAAGAAACTCGGCATAACACGGATGCTTCGTTACACCTAAAGCTTCAACCGGCTATTTATTATTTAAAGCACCAAATTAACAACTATCGATTCATTTGTTTTCAGATCAGTATGAAACAAAAATTTTTAAGTAATTCTATCAAACCAACTGTGCATAAATGTTTATACATATATACGAATAAAAGTTTACTTAATAATTCAAATATTCTGCTCGTTGAAATTGATAGGTTAGATAGGTACGTGTGTAAATCTTATACATTATGATTGTTGATACCACAGCATTCCCACGGCATACTTCAAATGCATGCTGCACATTTACCTATATGGTTAATCAGGTTCACTTATATGTGCAAACAAATTAGATGAAATATAAATATTTATTAATTTTCTTATTGCCCGGAGTCAACACATCATAATAATTAATTTTATAATATAAATTTACATACTAAACAAGCAAATCTTTCCCAGGAAGTTCATAGATAATATAAGATGATCCACTAACTATAAATCAATACAAAATTAATTCATATTAAAAGATGGCAATTAAATATCTGCTCATTTACAATTCACATAAATAAATTTTGAATTTGAATATAATAAATTGGGAAAATAGTCTTGTGGAAAAGTTCTATTTAGTGACAATTTCATTTCCAATTTGTACTGTATTGCGGATGATTTTACAGACGGTCCCACATTGGTTTTGTCGAACTGAAAACATAAAGATTGTAACCGCAGCGTGTTGTCCTCTCCTGGAGTTAAGCCGCACCGTTTTCTAAAGTCACGTACCATTTTATGTTTGATACGCTGCGGGAAAGCACGCGTGTACCACTCCATGATACATGTTACCTGATCAAATGTTGTAATCGATTCATTTGATAAGCAACATCGAATATGATAAATTAAATCATTGTATAGCGAATTTGGACCAACCATTTCATTTACATCATCACAATATCTTCAAAATAATATTAACAATAGATATTACATAATAAACGAATAAATAAACGAAACATTTTGTTTATATTATATTTAATTTTATTATTATCTCAGTAGTTTACAGGGTCGAAAGACTTGCTAAAACTTCCAGTAATTCCCTAAATGTATTCAAAAATATACATGACACGGTTACTTGTTATTTAAAATGAAGATCCATAGTAAAATTCTCACAAATTATATTTCAGATAAAATATAATATGATTACTTTCATTTGCATGGTAATGGTATTTTTGGCAACATTATCAACTTAACGTGTTTCATATTAAATAAATTCATCGTAAACCATATTATTATCATTCTTTAAATGCAAGTTATTTTACTCGTTTTTTGTATTGGTTCGTCGTTTTTCCACTTCATTACACCTTGAACGCACTTCATTATCCGATCTTTAACAGCGACACGCTTACTTCATACGCATGCTAATTCTTCGCTTGTTACTTTTCTGCAATAATCTCCAATCGCTCAAGTTTGTAACGTTCGTGTTTCATACTAGAGAGAATCACATTTACTTGACTTGACTATCTGTTTTACGGAGGTTATAGACAGATGATCCCTGGTTAATAATGGTTTATTATCAATAAACTTATCGGTTCCCGTGAAGATGACTTGAATATTCGACGCCTTCGGCGGGTCATTAGTTGGTAGGACCTTTAGATATTTTAATAGGTGTAAGCGGGTGCCATTATCTTATTTTTTAAATGGCAGCTTCTTGACTTTTATAAAGGTTTCTGATTATATTATCATGCGTTCAACAATAATCTGCTGAAGATTGTATAAATTTATGGAGGCCAATTCCACTTTAATATTCAACCTAATCTAATGAAAGCAATTTGACTCTGTCTGGGAACAGTAACAAGATTTCTGTGCTTCTTAATTAATGATCTTTGATTTAAACCTGCTACTATATGAGTGTATATGAAATGCAAATAATTGTGTAATATGAATAT
The DNA here is from genome assembly GCA_018344505.1 of Nebria ingens riversi. NCBI lineage: Eukaryota > Metazoa > Arthropoda > Insecta > Coleoptera > Carabidae > Nebria > Nebria ingens. The sequence goes on from JADQWA010001156.1 coordinate 67,326, forward strand.
AGCATTACAAAGTAAAATATTCTCAACATAATAATTATATATAAAAATAATTATACGAATAAAAAAATTGTTGAGATTTTGAAAGATGTGATAACTTGACATGTTTTGTGTGAGAATACCTACATTTGTGTGTGTGTGTGTGTTTGTGATATAAAAGGGTAGGGACATCGTGGCTAAGCTGTCAACTTGTTCACAAGTCAGTTAGGCATTCCATTAATTAGCCTCACACCGGCTGTTGGAGCTAGCGTTATCATGTCATCTTCCGAGGCGAAGCGGTTACGCTGACCCCATGTCCAACCGATGTCATGTTTCTGAATACTTGCGATTTTTACACCTTGTTATTGTTTTATATTGTGTTACCTGTTCCCAGACAAACATTTCACAGTTACTTTGCATTTTAATTACAATAACAAAGTGCTAATCTAATAAAACTTCACATATGTATTAAGAAATCGCATGATTTTTTAGACAATTTATTTACATTTATGTTTTATAATTACCATAAACATGAAGTAATTATTAATTTTTATTAAAATAGGGAAAAAAAAACCAGGTCCAATTCAAAGTTACTATTTAGGTAACATTTTAAATAATTTTAAAACCTACTAAAACAAATTCAGGATACCAGTAAAGGCACCGGCAACCGACGTTACAATTAAAACAAATAGATTTACATAACATTTTCAATTATTCGTTTTCACACCACACAATATTGGTAACAAAGAAACCTGCGTAAATGTTAACAATATTTTATTTTTAATTTAAATAATCAATAATAACAATTGCATAGAGATGAATTAGAAACGAAATTCAATTAATTTATATGAGAACTGAGGCCAAACAGTGTAAAGTTGATGTTTGTCTACGCGGGTTTCCGCGCGGCTATAGCTGTAGCGTGATCGGCGTACGTCCGTAAGTAGGCAAACAGGCTACCCTAAAAGGGCATGACGCGTTTCTAACTGGTACCCTCGCGCGTCCTGCCCGGTAGTCGCTTGTTGTCACTCACCTGACTTCACACAAATAAAATCAGCGGAATGACGTAACAAATATTGCACAGAGCTGTATTCCTTATTAAGAATAGCATTTTAAGTCCTAAATAATACTTGATTATTAGCGTCATAAATCACAACAAAAAAATCTTATTTATTAAATATCTCAATTTTTATATATATTATTCAAAATTAGAAACATTCAAGATTTATTTTCGTAATTTTAGTATATATTTTCTTAGATACAGTACTGCGCGTTTTGCAAGGTCGTTTGAATATAGGTCGTTTCTTACAGACATTCGTGATATGCGCGCACGAAGCAGGTGCAAATGTACCAGATTTCCGAGCAGTTCTTTGAAGTACCGCCTAATTTATCTTGTTAAATTAAATATTGCAATTAAATAATTTCTGAAACAATTATATCAGAGTAAAAGTGTTTTTAATACTTGCTTGACGTGTAGCTAAGTAGAATCGCTGATGACTTTATAAAAATCCGCAATTATATTCATTTGGAAGTATTCTTTATTTAATTGTACTATGAAGTTTTAATTTTATTATATAGTTTTATATTCTCGTAAATTACCTCTCATCAATCCGCGATGTATGTTGACTTGAATTAAATTTAACACTGTTTCCTTTATAATATTAATTTTAATCCGAGATTAATTATAATTGCACTAAAACAGGATTCTCGATTTTTTTTACCATAGAAATAACCGTGTAAATTTATTTGATAATTAGATTAATATTCGTAATTAATTAAATTATATATCCGTGTTTAACTGGATTATGTTGTCAAATTGATTAAATAGAAATTATATGGATTACCCAGCAGAGAGTTAAACAATGATAATACCTGTCGATTTTCAATGCCGATCAATTAATATCTGTAGGTTATCGTTACCCGTCATGATATTACGTCTTAATTGCATTCTATAGTTACTAAAAAACGTTTTTTAAATCTGGTTCTCACAATGTTTAACAACGCATTGTCTAGCTAACACACTTGCGTTTGTTATTTTAAATACATGTTTTAACTTTGAAATTATAGTCGTTTAAATGAAGTAATTTATTAGAAAATCAAAATTATATGATTGCAGCATTACTTTCATTTTAAACAAACTGTCTTAATTAAAATTGATAAATTAACTGTCTCATAAGCTCATTTTTTAAAACAACTATTTTTATCATTTCTGATACGTATATCATAATTATTATGCGTAGGTACTAGTCAGCTACATCAATTTATTCTTTGTTTAAATAACTTTTAAACAATTAATCTACGCATCTTTCTACAGATAAAATAAAATTGCATATAAAAACAACTAAAGATTTGTGATATTTTAAATTCATTATACAGTATTGTACATATATAATCCATATATAGTATGATTGCGTACGTGTTACTTACAGTTTCTGTTGCTCGAGATTAAATTTAAACTGCAGCTATAACTTCAAAAAGCTTCTGGTCATATGGTTGCATTATTTCATACTTACTAAAAGGTAGAAATGTAAAAGATATAATTATTATAGATGTTTCGCTTTCTGCTCTGTGGACGAATGAAAATTTCGTATTTTGTTATTGGTATTATTGGTTTTGTTATCATATACTAAAAAAGTATTTAAGAACATTTTCTATATACAATTGAGCATTTTAATTATTGTATTTAATTTTTATCCTTCAATAAAATATGTACTTCCAAAATTTATAAACGGATACTTAACACGAACTTACACCACTTTCCATTATAAATCTATGTAATTTATGAAGTTTAATAATGAAATCGCGGCATAATACAAAGTTTTTCAAAATGGTGCATGGCTACTGGTTACAGTAAATCATAAGATATAATCGCCATTACATTACAAGCTCAGTTAATATGATATGAGAGACATCCACATTTACACGCTAGCGTGCAATAACATCAGTAGTTACATCGTTTTGTAATGAACCATATAATTACTTTGATTTCATTTTTCTCAGTAATAAATTGCTCTATACATATGTTCATTATCACCTTGTTATCGAATACTTAAATTTAAATGTATATAGTCCTTACATCTGCATCCAAATTGCAGTAAATTGGGTCACTGATGAGAAGACAATTATGAGAATTCCGCAATCGTTTTGTTGTCATTAAAATTTTAATTTCTCTATTCTGCGATGAATTGACCGGTCTGATACATAAAATAACTTGTTTGAAATTAATAACTGACATGTCTTTAATATATGATTAACTCTAGAATGTGTGAAACTAATCAACTGACGGTGTCGTAAATTTATAATAATGTAAGATCATGATTATGTAATTTCTCGATGGTAAAGTATTAATTTCGATCAGATTAGAGGATATTTTGTACTTCAAGTCTAGGATGACTAAGTTGAAAATAAAATATTATTTGGAACACGCTAATTGCGTGCCTAGTTCATATCATTTAAATCGAAAATTGGTTTCACGCGCTAAAACATTCCCTGCCAGGGAGATTTTACAAAATTCATTACTAAATTATTTTTGCCCTTGCGGGAGGGGGAAATAATACTCCCGCAGCACCTCTGCTGGTCGTAAGAGGCGACTTATGAGGTGAGGAGTCAACCTCAATAAAAAATCGTTTTAGTTTTAAATATTCATAAAGAAATAAAACAAATTGTGCCACGCCATTAATATTATTTGTAGTGACACCACTAACCCTGTAATGTACAAGGATGAAAAATGAATTACACGTAGGGCACGCTGCGTTGTTGACGATATGTTTATATTACAAACACTTTTATTGTGGACAATTTGTAAAATCTCAAATATTTGGTATCGACGTACCCCCTGCAGTAATCACACGTCTACAACGAGTTTGATTTATTAGCAACAATTACCCCGATCGCCATGTTGTACACGTGATATGCATGTGTAACAATAATACAGTAAGAAATACTTTACCGAAAGTAATCGGTACGATAATGCATGGATTACGTCGTGTAATATCGTTTCTACAGTTTGCGAAAAGTGGATGCATGAATCAATGTCTACATCTGAATTTTATTCGTTTGCATATAGCGTACACACACATTATAATTAGCATAAGATGATTAATTTTAAAAGTTAAACACTGCTTCGCTTAACAGTATTAAATAACATATGTTTTGTTTCGTTTGTTCATGATTTCGCTTCGAAACAAACAACGGTAGACTTTGATATTTTCTAGTAAATATAATCCAAAGTTTAAATATATACAGTACATAAAACAACAGATAGAACATAAGATATCAGTTGTCTCATTTGTTTGACATGTGAAATGAAAACCTTACAGCGACGACAAAAGACGGTTACAGAATTTAAAGTATGCGCTTTTCGTAATAAAGTCAATACGTACCTGCAAACATAAATAGACAATTGTTTTTAAATAGATAACAAGACAAGAAGTTCTATACGCGTAATAATGTAGTGCCATATATACAGTTGCATACATACGCGTTTCTTTTGATGTGCTTCAATTCGCATGCATATTTCATACAGTGTAACTGAATAAAATAATATGATCGATTCATATTTATAGAGGATTAAGTTCAGAAATTATTGTTAATAAATTGGCTTCATTTGTCTATACAGTTGGTGCTAATTTTATTCTAGAATATTAACTGATATAAAATAATTCAGTAGTTTGTAAAGTAAATTCATCTGTAGCTCTTCTTTGTTGTACTACGATCTTTCCTAAACATCGTTTCTGAATAAGTTAAAGCCGGGTTCGTGGCTTGATTACGAATTCAACTCATTACTTTGTAACTTCACGCTATATTTTGATAATGTATTATTCATACTGTTTTGTGGGACCGCTAGAGATGGTACATGGAATTTATGCAAAATAAGCATCATGATTCGACAATGCACTAGCTAGAAGGCGACCACCCTGGACGCCAATTAGGGAAAATCATCCAATAATTATAACAGCGAAATAAAAGAAAATAATACACAGAATCCATCTGGTGATTGTTGTGTTTGGTAGCCTCGGGGGGCGTGCGAGAATGGTACGCGTTAAAAAATAAAATCATTTCTTAATTATACTTGGTTCAGTATACGCTTTAACTGTATTTCTTTATTCAATTCAATTTGTTTCGCTAAATAACATAATTAAATATATTCGTGTAGACTTCATTCATCACTTATTAAACATAAATCACAATTGCCGTTTGGATCCCAATGCATTCATAATCTTACTATATTTTAAATTATTTTTGGTGAATAGGAAATGCATTGAAAATATTGTCGTATTAAAATATAATAAGTTAGTACGTAGCTATCAATTAATATGGATAATCCATAAATTTTAATTAGAAATGAAACTGTCGGTGAAGGCGCCATGTTGAATAATCTGTAACCATTTTTATTGACGACACATATGGCTACCGTATTTCACTATAATTGAGTCGACACTAATAGTCTATATGTATTCAGTATCCTTACACTGAATAACAATATTTAGTGACTGATGGACCACCCAAGTGGTATTCATGCATCCACAATCACTATCCAGTTACTAGAGTACGCAACCTGTAGTTATATTAATGCATACCATTAGAAAATGATAGTTAATTGCTCCGATGAGGTTAATATAATTATTATTTACAGCAATATTTACCTTGATAGATAATTGATTCAATAATTCGGCATAATTATCTTTACTATATATTCTTGTTTAATTCAAGACATTTCATAAATAAAACAAAATACTACATGTAGCGTAAAAAATAATAGTAACTTACAAAATGTCCATTCGAGTAATTTAATATTTAAATCATCTTTGATTTGCATTTGCAACGGAGTAGTTTTAAGCGACTGGTTAAAGAAAAATGGTATGTTAATGCGTAGATATTCATATGTGGTATTCATGTTTAATGATAATGCAAATGACATTTTTACATTGAGAACGTTTTGTAGAGCAATAACAACAACAAGTGGACGGTTTAAGAATTATGTGAAATCGTTTGTATTACTAACGAGACTGCATGATTCATGTTGAACAAATATGAGTAGTGAATTATCTCGTGACAGGATCTCCAATGTTAACATAATATATGTAGGCATTATTATCAAAGAGGCGCCGATCAGACTCTGTTGGCTTGTGTCCATGTAGTACATAAATTTACTTGCAGTTACATTCATATGCGGTCTGATATTATAAACAGCCCATACTACTTGGTCATTTCCAAATTATATATTTCATTTATTGCATCAACTATATATTGATTCATATATTTCTTCAAATTGGTTGCTTGCTTATTTAAAAAAAAAAAACACGCATTTGTCATAATTTACCTTTTATATTCGTAAATTATCACATTAACAACAAACATTCTTAATTTTAACCTTTGTTGACCTTCAGATGAGACACGCGCCACACACCATGCCCACCATGTTTACCATTAATCTTCTGACAAATAAATCAAAACTTCGTATATTTGACTCAGAAATATGCATGCTGCATCGTAGCCTGGCTCATATAAAATTATTTTTAAATTAAGACATGATTGTTTCATTTAAAAATATTTTTAAAATTTTTGTTCTAAATTGGTTAAATAGTTCGTATTTACAAAAGTAAGGAGGAATACCTCAGTCATAAATCAAGTCTCTCGTAATACTTTAATGTATTCAATATTAAACAGCAATTAGTATGCAAAGTGTAATATCAATAATCATTTATCAAGAATATCGAAATCAGATGGGCAATTAAGATAGCTAAGTACATGTGTGTGTGTGTGTGTGTGTGTGTGTGTGTGTGGGTAATCAATCTATGAGAAATTGGAGCATGGTCAAAATGTTTCCGGATATTAAAAACTAGTAAATATATAGATATTAATAAAATAATTTAATTTCCAAAGCAAAATATTTGTCCAAGTATGTAATAATCAAAATCAAAATTAATGATGCACCAGTTGTTTTCGGCAATATACACAGACACAGAGAAGCAAAAATATTAAGCTTTCTGCCAGAAGATTTTTGAGCAGAGATGATGAACCACGCACCCAAATTACACGCAACTTAATTATCAATATTTAGGCTAATTAACCTACAGGGTGGCCAACATAAATCAAGCATTATATACTGTACCGTAGGTCATGAAGACTGATGCTAAGTTTATTCATATTTTGCAGATATCTCTTATTTTGAAAGGTTGAAAATATTACTGAATTATTTATAAGTTGCGGTTATATTTGTTGTGCATAATCGCAATTCTATTTTAACTTCAAATAACGTCACGAAATCCCAGTAAAAATAGATTACATTTAATGGTTAATTTAATCGAAATAAAAATGTTAGGTATGTTATTGTTTTGTACTGGTGAGTGGCAGTTTATAAATAGCAATATATTCAAAGTAAATAGTTCATAAATATGAATATGAATAATTATTTTATTCAATTGAATTTTTAATGTATGCCATATACAAAACAACCTTGTCCATGTCTTTACCCACATCAGGGTGGTTCAGCTGCTGATACTTTAGTTGTATGATTACAGAAGTAATATCACTATCTCCGTCAGTCACAGGTTCATCTTGTTGTTTACTGTTTCATTGCGTTAGCATATTTAAGAATACATATGCAAACTGACCTATGATGTTTTTATTTTAACAATACGAGAAATCCTATTTTACATAATGAAAATAAAAATCTGCTTTTGAAATACTTTGTTCTGCCATTTTCATTTGAATGATTTATGCAATGAAATATATTGTCAATTTGAATATATTCATCATTAGACTACTTGCACTCATACTAGGTATATGAATATAAATATTACTAAAATATATGCAGACGCTGTTTAAAATGAATAAATATGAATGAATATAACTTCATATTTGTGATGTGATGTGATCTGACCTTAAGTAGAGGTGGTACCTAAATATAAATTAGATTCCCACCAAAACATATACACAGAATGTATTGTAAATTTGAAAATTATAAGATATTTGTGCACGTTTAATGTACATACGTACGTATAAAAGCTACATATACCTATGTTAAACTTATTAAACAGAAAAGAAATCGATAAATATTTGCAAAACAGAAAAACTTGCACAAACATCATTCCAGCGCTATAAGTATGAAAACACTATACAATTGAAGACCAATAATACATAGAATCGGCAAAATATAAAGAAGGCATAGCCTGTCACGTAACTCAAACTATGCGTGACTACCATTAGCTGACTACATTCTGCGGAAATAACACACGTGAAAATATTTCCCCATCACGATTATATCGCTTTGATAACCGCCATCGCCATGGGACGAAAAAAATATTCATCATGGACACAGCGGAACTTCAGATAGACAATCCGTTATTTTATTTTTCACGAATACAAACATCTCCGTATTTCTAATTATTCTATACCCTACAGAGTTGCCATAACATTATATTATTCACTAATTAATAGCTTATGCTATGAGTATGCCCTTCCTGCCGAACGGGAGAGAGAACGAAAGTTTAAAATACGCGTGGACAAGTTAGCGACCGGTAACACATTTGTAATAATGTCATCTGCTTTAGTTCAACTATTTTTGACGTACGAAACACAGGTTGAAATCAATTACAAATTATTTAGCAATTCCAATACTTTGTCATGATAACTCAAGGCTATATTAATATTAATAGTCATACAATATTTCATATAAACTATATCTTAATATGCCCTATTCAATAACAATAAATGTATATACTATTCGAGTCAATATGTATAAATTATTATGCAATACATACAATGAACGAACACACGTTATAAATCAATAAACAGATAACCAATGCCGCTACACTATTCCCATAAACTCTAATTTGCATCTAACTCGCATCAAAATATAATATATGACATATCATTGGACATAGCACTAAATGTACTACATAGAATATAGGTATAAAATATTTTTTACTCTGCATATGTTAAAAGAGACACATGGATATTATGTTACAGTACATTTCATATGGTGCTTCGCCTATATGAATGTTCACGATTTATGTTTTATTCCAGTTGACATTTAGATGTGTTTGAACACATATGAAATCGTAACAAAGTTTAAGAATATACTCGTAAATATTAGTGGAACAATGTTACTAAATAACATTGTAATATATTTCATTTATGGTTGTATTTATAGATATTTTTATTATTTGATTTTATTTGGAGATTTGTTGATGTCTATTAGGTGTGAAAATGTTAAAGTAACATATGAGTGAAATGGCAATAAAGATATATTTTAATATTTTTAATGTTTAAGATAAACGCATGTAGAAATAAACTCAATAAAAAAATAATGTAGATCTTCGTTTTAAAAAAGTTAACGACGAAGAGTCTGGTTAATAAAATGGCCAACTAATGAGTAGCCGAAGGCACCAAATACTCGAGTCATCCTCATCGGGGCCGATAGGTTTATTGATAAACCATTATTACTGGGGAAGCGACGTCCCTAAACTCGATGGCATAGTCGACCAATATAATTCACGGACTTAGATTATGTGGTGTAGCATAGGCAGTTTTGTAATGGTCAACAGTGGCATCTTGTTATAAAAAGTCGCGGTAATGGTGGCATGCGTATGAAGTAAGCCCGCAGCTTCTTCAGGCGCAGGTAATGAAGTGCGCTCTCGTGTAATGAGGTGGAAAGTAATTGTGCCGATCGGCAGATAACGAATAAAAAGATCAACTTTAAGGCTGCGCACAGCAAGTATTATGCCACTTTTATTTATAGTAAAAAAAAAAAGAAATCGGTAAAAATTCTACCGTGACACCACTTAAGGTGATACTTTTACAGTAAAAAATCGCTTGTGTCGAAATTTTATCATAAATTATCGAAAGACTGGCTTGTAATTACACCATTTCATTGTTGATTGGATAATGTCTCTTGACGTTACAAATATAGTTCTTGGAACCGTTGGAATCGCCAATATTAACATACAAACTAGCGAAAGCCGTCAATGAAGACGGATTTTATTATTTTCTCATCTTATCATAATAAAAAGCAGTTTTTAAAATTTTCATTCGTACACAAAGGAAAACCATATAAATCATAACATAACATTTTCAGATCTCAAACGCCGAAATCTGAAACACAGGATGTTATTGACAGTTGATTCGAAAATCATTTCAATAGTCATTCCCATCATATAAATCCATCCGCAGAATCTCATCTGGTTCACATCACATATCTATATATACATATATATATATATATATATATATATATATATATATATATATATATATATATATATTTATATATATATATATATATATATATATATATATATATATATATATATATATACGATATGTATATATATATATATATATATATATATATATATATATATATATATATATATATAATATCTAATTATAAATTTAGTAAATGATATGATTATCCAATCATCATTAAATACTCTGACAGTTCGATGACTTTGTATTGTTAATAATACACCACTGTGGTATGAGTAATAAGAATTTCAGAGAATCTCAAACAACTTAAATAATTGTTCATTTAAAATTAAATAACATTATATGCGTTTTATTTTCGTAAAACATTTCGAGAGAAAAAAACGTTTTCCCAACTCATGCTGGCATCATAAATTTCAGTATTAATCAGTATTGGCGGCCGATGGAAACTAATTATAACTTAAAAAGCATTCGCGGTAGCTATTATGTGTTGGTAACGTTTAGTTTTGTTGTTTTTTTACGCGGCATTGCATCAATAATTTGAGGTATAATAAATCTTTTTATAACAATGTGTTTTATCAAATAAATAAAATAAAAATCGCGAATTAAAATTCCATTCATATCCAATCCCTGGTATTCTTTTCAATGCAAATTTCAGTTCAATAAAAATATTTCAAAAATGCTGTCGTGAAACCAAAACACATTTGCGGGAACTTCTCAATTTATGTCGCTTAAGATTTAACTTTTAAACACATCAGAAAAACATTTCACACTCTATACTACAATAAGACAAGTTTACAGAAAGGGTAGGTCATAACTATGAGACATTCTGTGCGTAGGAGAATCGAATATAGATCAATCTAATCTGCATTTTTTTGAGTGTCGTTCAATTCTATATCACACGATATCGATATTTATCAAATCGATTTATTTCTTTCTTAGCATTAATTTATGCTTTGGTTGAACCACCCACGGTACCAAATGGTACCAGCTTAACGTGTGGCACCGTGGTAGTGTCCCACAACATGTGTAGGCACATGCGCGTTTTTGTTGAAATGTCAAGGGCCCCCCGTTCCCTATATATATATATAGTTATTTTTCTTATTGCAGATTTCATATTATTGATTGTTTTCATATGCAAACTCAACCAATACCGTAATATAATGATATATTATTAATATTCAATATTTAATTTATACGTCTGTCAGCATGTCTGCAAGTAATTATATGTGGGTGTAACTACATTTATTTATATCACGTAGTATTTTTATTTTGCCCCAAGACTTTTTAACACTCTACATGTACCATATCTTTAAACAGTCCACCGTACCGTGGTCGTAGTAATAATTTTAAATTATAATCAATCTGTTAATAAAAGTACAAAGATCGCTCGCTACCATCCTGTGTTCGAAAGTTAATTAAAATTGTTATCAAATTTTATAAACAAAATATACTTCGTGTATAATGGAAATCTATATAAATAAATAGACAAAGTCCACTTGTTCTTTAAATAGTTTTTATGGCAATCTAGAGCTACTTAGGATTTTTTAAATTTTCGTACTACGAATTCGGACGTCATATAAACCAAGTTTAGTTTAGAACACTACTGATACATAATTGAGTAATTTTAATATAAAAAGTTGACATTCATTAAATATCTATATCGCGCTACTGAGTCATACATTTTCCATTTATATAAGTAATTATTTTAATAAATTGAACTTATTTTAATAAGTCACAACTGGGATAATGTTGAATCTTGTAGCGACAATTAATGGCAGTATATGTACATGTAGTTATCAATGAATTATTCAATTACTTTGTTGAAATAATAAGAATTGTAGTCGCGATGAAAATCATTTTCCTTAGTTAAAATACTGAGAAAATCGATATTAAGCATTAATTTTCCAAATATTTATCATTTTTTGACTTTTTAAGCAATTGAAATAATCGCGTTAAGTAGCTATTTTTCTAAAACTATTTCAGTGACCTTCGTTTCGCTGTGATGCTATTGGATATGAAATCAGGTGGCGGAGACGCGGCTTCGTAACATGCTGGTTTGCTATGAACGCGCTACATGTAAGACGTACACCAACTAATATATCTTTTATCGTTAAACTAATAATTCGATATTAATAAATGGATGATTTCTTTGCAACCCCCATTAAAATATAACAATTTCTTAGCTCTAAATATAGCCCTAATAGTGATATGAGTAAATATTCGTAAGGTTGTAAATACCACACGAATACATGTTAAAAACATAGATTACTAATGTTAATATTAAATGAACGAGGTTGGCTTTGACCAACCATCTCGCAGCCATATTGTACAGTGCACTCGCGCAGCTACGGTTGACAGCTGAATTTTGTGAATATTAAACTTATAAAAAAAGGGTTTTATATCGCGTTTCTAATATGTTTTTTGGTGTTAAAAGTTAACTAGTATAGTGATAATTGATATTCGATTAAATGTATAGCGGGATCTGATTGAATAGATTAGATTTTAGTGAAAATAGTTTTCTACACGTTGAGCGTATAGCGTGGTTCGAGCATGGCTGTCTCGGATCATGTACTCCGTTTTTATTTATTTTCGCTAACTTTGAGTTCAAAATGTAATAAATAAATATTAAAAAGGTTCGCGTGGGGTGTTTTAAAGAAGTGTTAATAAAAGTGTTAGGACTGACCAATCCACAATAACCAAAAAGCTTTAAGAAGAAAACAAATGTGAGTTTTTTTTATATTTTTTATATTGCCCAGTTTCTTTCTTTCTGTATTTGTTACTGTGTATACATATGTTTATATATATATATATATATATATATATATAAGTGTATGTACCATCCGATTCGAGTGATTAATTATTTTTCCGCGGTGCATTACACTGTCAATAATTTAATGCGGTTTAATTGAGTTTTAAAGGTTATTTTAATGTTAACCCATCTGCAGTGTATTGCAATAGATGTTAAATGAAAATAGCGTTTCAAAGATAGGTAAATTATATTAAATTTGCGCGTATAGCTGGCTGCCTACAGCCTATCTCATTAAACGAGAAATAAAAATCTAATTAAAACACGATTCTCGGTGCCTATTAGTTAAATGATATTTTTCAAACTTGTATTTTGAATTGTACACAATTGTTATCTAACCAGACCGGACCAGCATAAACCTATCACGAAACGTTTACGAAATACAAATGCTACAGTCTCGTAGTGTATTTCGATTAGAGACGCCGACCAGAAAAGTTCATTTTATATATGTTTAATGCATGTGAATGTAGATAAATTGTTGTTAAAATAGTGTTAAATTGTTTAAATTGATTCAAATCGCGGAAAATAGTGTTTTTCGTACTATACTTAGCGTACAAATAATTTACGGGAGTTTGAATGTGGTTTACCAGTGTTGTTCGCGAACCTTCCATAGGTAATAGAGATATTTTAAGATGTTTGCAGATATATAATTATTTTTTAAATAACGTTACATCATTCCTGACTATATTAGGATTTTTAAACATTGCTAAACAACGTTACTAACTACAAACATTTATAGAATATTATTTTGAATATTTGCATGTTTTTTTTGTTACAGGATCATTCATAATGCAGTCCCTCCAATTCGAAGTAGTAGAGACTTAAGGTAATTTTTAGTATTATACCATGTACCTATTAATTTTTCTCAGTCGTCATTTTATAACATGTATATGTTGCTCTGTGGGATCGGAGGACAACAGGGTTTATATATTTTGGATATTTGTTTAAATTTTTTTTATTTTTAAATAGCAATAAATTTCCTATAAAAATGTATTAAAAATTAAATATTATTTAAATGATTGTAACTTTTTTTTTGAAGTAAGTAACGTGATATATTCAGTAAAGGATTCAAAAATTTAAATTCCATAAATAGGATGTACCCATTGTAGGCCCCTGTGCGCATGCGGGCGCTTTTGCAAAACGGTTCTTTCCCCACAACTAAAAGTGTGTTTTTATTAATTATTTATATGTTTAATGTTATATGTGTTGATTATTTTGAACAAGTGTCGCGGTTTTACTAAGTGTTTATTAAGTGTATACCTACTTTAAACTTAAAATAAATATAATAATATAAATCATAGGGCAAAGATGGGATGGAGCCCGGACGCTGAATCGCCAAGCAGGGGTGGTTGTTTGCTGAGCTTAAAATCTGTATACATTTTGTATACTTTTGGCTCTTCTATTAGCAGTGATTTTATTGCGATTTTTAGATGTATTTTTATTTGACAGTTTAAACCAGTTATTGTATAATAATATTACGAGGCAGGCCGTTTAACAGCAGAAACTTTGTTGATACTAAATTTATAGATACATTTTTAATATCGCGGTTCTTTTATGTTTTTTTGTGTGTGTTAAAAGCTAGCTAATATACCTAATGATAATTGATATTCAGTAGAAATTATAGCGCGATCTTATGGAATAAATTTGATTTATTTTCGTTAACTTTGAGTTCAGAATTTAATAAATAAATATTTAAAAAAGGCGCGGAGGGGGGGGGGGGGATTTTTTAAGCATTGTTTAATTACTAGACATGATAACTAATATATTTGCCAATGTTTTAGGGGTGACCAATCCACAACAACCAAAGGGCTTTAAGAATAGAACAAGTAAGTGATATTTTTAATATCCGGCATGTGCTATCTTTATATTTCCCAGTTTTATTTCTTTCTTTCTATATTTATTATTGTTTATGTGCCTATAAATATATGTATGTATGTACCATCCGATTCGTCAACAAGTGATTAATGTATTTGAATATTTACGCGAGTGTTTATCAATTAGTGAAATGACTACGTAAAATATCAGCCATTCCCTATAAAGTATTATTGCAAGTTTCTTAAAAATAAATTAGCATTTCCGATTAAAACTCTGTGATAGTGAAAGTGAGTGTTTAAATAATTTCTAGTAAATCCATGAATAAAAATTGTGCTTCTGAGTGATTAAAAATAAACGATATCGCGAAATAAAATCCAGTGCAATCATCAATGAATCGCAGCCAAGAGGAACAACTAGAACTTCAGCTGTGGAATAGGAGAGGAACAAGTATTGGATGCGGATTTGGTGAGTACCATTTCTACTTCTAATATACTTCGTGCGTATCAGGCAGTGATTTTCTATAGGATGCAAAATGGAAAGAGAATCCACTGTCTTCGGGTGTACCTATTACTATTAATGTTTCTTCTTCTATCTTCTTTTAACAATTCCTGAATACGGCGCGTATTCAGAAATGGTTAAACAACTGGGAAATATAAATTAATTCACTTATATTAATCTTTGTAAACTTTTTTAATTAAATGCCATTAATTAAAATTAATTAAAATCATATAAAATAGCACATGCCACAAAAACTATGTTCAATTTTAGAGAGTAACTTGTTCCAAACCACCCGTGATAATTTATTACGGAACCTGATGAAGTGGTGGTTGAAGCAATTCAACCTTACCATGGTTCATTTAACTTCTTTAAACAAATGTCTGCATATGTCTGAAACACGCGCTTTGGTTTCAAATATATGCGGTAGCACCTGCCCTTACGGTTAGAGCAAGTATTTTCTTCAGTTCCTTCTCGTTTCGTTTCGTTCCGTTTATAAATACACACTCCTCCTTGACATCGTTGGAGCAACCACCGTTGGACTTCTAGAGGACAACTGCAACATGAAGACCTTTTGTATCGATATCGCGTACTGTCCACACTGTGGCAGTTCTGCTCCGGGGGCAGATCGTTGTTTGTTGTACATACTTCTGTATGGTCGCGTGTTTTAGATTCTCGGGTGTTTGCATTCATTCTGGTTGGGTTTTTAATTCGCGTCTCGGGTGTTTTGGGGTGGGCGGTTCGCGATTGAAGTTATATCTTATTTAAACTCAATATTAAAGTCATCTAACGCTGATATCATTAGGTGTGACTTCATCAATATGTTAGGCGATTGTTGTACTTTTGACTGCGTCACTACACGTCGATCAGCATCTGATACGAGTGCTGGAGGTACTAAGTATATGCTCTCGTCTTGGGGGTCTGTTGTTCACTGGCATGCCGCTTATCGTAGCTTCCTACTGTGTCCTGCTTCGCGTGAGTAACGTTTCGTATAGCGTAAATCTGCTGGCGGTTGTGGACGTGCCTTTAGGTTGGATATACCGGTAGGCTGGTCATTGCCAGTGACACGGATGGCCTAGGGTGCGGTGTAGAAAAGTACATTAGCTCGTGCATGTGCAGGGTCCTAAGTACACGGTCGGTTAAATGAGATGGGTGGCACTTGTTAATATTGGCGCGTTGCAAACAACCGACTGACGAATCGTCCAAGAAAGCCCATCCGCACATTTTACGATGTACGGTGGGTGCCCGGTGTCTCTGGAATGGTACGAGTCTCTCTACTGTACGACCAGGGTGCAGTAGTGTTAGCACAAGTGCCGAACTGGGTTCACTGGGAACCGGATTGATTTGTTGGTTGGTTTGACCATTCCGTTTGGTCAAAATAAAATCTCGAAACACTGGGTCCGCCGCAGGAGCGAGGTGGGCCCCCAATAACTAACTGTACTTTCACACTTTCAGATTTAACGTTTTTCGGACGTCCCAGTCCTGGTTAACTGGGTGTCCACCCTTTAAAGTATTCGCAGTGTGTGAGCATACTTGCACACTGCACCCATTGGCAGTTCGCCTTCTAATCCAAATTTTCTTTCAGATATGTTTTTATAGGTGTAACATTGTGTCGTACCCAATGTTACAAATACATCACGCATGCACTGCATAGCACACAATCGTGTGTGCTTCGTGCTCAAAAACACAAATTAGAATAAGTATCTCAAATATTATGCAGGAGGTGGGAATTTCTTCAAATATTTAAACAAATCTTCAATTAAGTAGGGCCCCCGTCGGGTAATATTTTATAGTTTTCTATTCAATACGTAAAAGAGTTTGTTTAATTAAATTTTAAAGTAATTTATTTTGATTTCGTTGCAATATTAATGATAGATATTTGTTGTTTAATTTGTTTTGAATCAATTGAACAACGATAGTTTTAAGTATGAGTCCTCGTGTTGGCTCTGGGTCCCCGTGTTGGTCCATTGAGTCCTCGTGTTGGCTCTGGGTCCTCGTGATGGCCCGGGTCCTCGTGAGGCCCTTAAACCCAATAAAACATATTGCTATGCATCAAAACAACAAAGAAGCACCTGGAAACTCGGGTGCTTCTAAGTTGCAACACGGTTGGTTTGAATAGTGTGTATATTTTTTATAAGAGGCACTGTAAAGGGTCCTGTTAGGATTTACTGAGTTAAACGTAAGTCTAGCTTGGTAAAAATTAATCAAATTTTACTTTTCAGTACTTCAGGATCACGCTGACCCATTTAGGCGCTGTGTTGGACTTCGCTAGATTTTTATTTATTAGTCTAATTTAAATCGTGACCAGATTCATATTAATAACTTTTATTTTATTTTTATTAAATATATATATTTATTAAATATATATGTAGTACTTTAAATATTAATTATAAATTCATTTTTCTACAATCTGGTCACGCCAGTGTTTATTTTATATACTAACCAATTCCTTTTCAGCTTAACCCTTTCTAATTTTACAGCTTTCTTTCAGCCTAACATTTTCCCTTTCAGCTATTGTAGCTCTAAGTTTTTTTTCAGCTAGTTTTAATTACTTAAGCTAATCATACTTTTTACTAGCCTAACTTTTACTAATTTTTCAGCTTGTTTTTCAGTAGACGTAAGATGTTAGTTTATAAGCTAGAGTCCTCCGTGGCCTTCCCCAACCCTTTCAGTGCCACATAAATAATCTTGTACATGTATTCGTTTCAGCTATTCAAATTTCAGCTTTAATATTATGATTTTGGTCAATAACTCTGAAACCATACGTTTTTCACCTTTTTTTTTTGCTATGAACGTAAGTGTAGGGCTTTAGCTCTCACATGGTGTAACCGATTTGAATGAAGATTTATACCTATCCATGATTCCCTGAACAGGCCATTTTTGTATTTGCATCTTTGGTTTAGTTTTTATTGTTCATACAATTAAGAGATTCTAAAAAAAAAAAACATCGTAGGAAGCAAAAAAAATTATGTCTTCGATCGCGACGAAAATTATTTTCCATAGTTAAAATATCGAGAAAAATCGATATTTGGCATTAATTTTCAAAATTTTTATTATTTTTTGACTTTTTATACAATTGAAATAATCGCGATAAGTCGCGTCGCCCCATCGAATTTACCTTGATGTGGTGGCGGGGTTTAAGCTTCCCTCACTAACGTTTATAGTTATCTTATAATTTAATTAAATATCAAATTTTAATTTCATTTAGAAATAACTAACTGTACTTTCACACTCTTATAGTTAATTCCACTACGATTTTAACATTAAAAATATAAGCTTATATTTTAATATAGAATCTTTCATAAATCGTACCTGTGGAGTTGATTTTTGAACGGAACTCTCTTGGAGTTTACTTTGACGTGGTAGCGGGGCTTAAGCTTCTCTCACTAATGTTTTAATATTATTTTATTTCAAAAGTTATTTTTTTATAATTATTGTGAGATGCAACAAAAAACTCCAAACGTGGCCATATTTAAAAAACATCACTACTTTTGCACGGAAATTGAAAAATATGTCATGTTTTACAAACCGGTACCTACAATATTTATTAGTAACAGTTAATTTCATGTCATCAAATAGACAATAGCACAAACTATAAATGTTTTTAAAAAATATTTTAATAATACCAATGATTATTAATTTATTTGCTAATGTTATAGGGCCAAAAAAGTATTTCAAAATTAAGTAAAATATATATAATATTATATATAAATATTTTCTCAAGTTTTAAGTTAATTTGAAAAGTAAAACACGCCCGGCCACAATATTTTCTTGAATGTTTAAAATTATTTATTTCTATCTAAATAAAATATACCGAATACGTATAAGAAAGTTCCGCGCAATACACTGAGATGTTTTTTAAACTTAAATCATATAAATCAATAATAAACAGGTCACGTTTTTAAACTAAATGCTAATGTTTTCTTTGTTCTAAATTTATGTAAAATATATTCATATTAATAGGATAATAAATATTGTTATATTTATAATACAATAAATAAAAACGATCGTTTTGAATGCAATGTAACATTTAGACGAATTGTTTTTTTCGTCTAAAAACTAATTAAAAAATATTCAACTGCACTTCTTCGGCAGATACTCTTAGTTATTAGTTACATATATCGTTTCTAACATTTCTTTAATAATGTGGAGCAAAAACTTATAACTATATGCTAGAAATAATTATTATTTATTATCGGAACATGGTCAATAATTTATCTCGTTTATTCACGGATACCGTCTTTAATTAAGTGTTAGTAGTACGGATTCACAAAAATCCGAAACATATACGCGTGAAGTTACTGCACACGGGCATACCTTGGTGTCAGATGAAGATGTACACACTATACGTTTCGTTCCGGCACAGGTTAGCGGTCAGCAATGTGGAATTTATTTATAGGAAGAACAACCATAATTAACACATAGTTATTTGTTAATTTGCATGCGAGAAAATTACTATTTAATTAGGTATGTCGAACCTCATTAAAACGTACATTTTTTAAATATTTTTAATCATTCTCTGCAAAAAAAACTTCGGGACTTTAATCTGTGCTATCAATATATTAGCTGTAGTGATAAGTTGTCTCTTAGTGTTCTAATATTCATCTCTGATTAGAGATTCTAAAATTAATTATACACTTCATAAACATTATCAGTAATCATATTCTAGGTGCTAAGGGTGATATATGTATGGCTTGATATTATATATCATTAAAATAATTTATGGAAGTAAACTAGATCAAAACATAAAAGTCTTATATTCACACGCAATCAATAATTTTTAGTTGATTGAAAGAAATTTGATATAATTCGCATAATTAACCATCTACCCACTTTGTGATACAGTTATTGAAAATAATTGCTGTTTTAATTAGTCATACACGCATTGACAACATTGATTATCACTTGGAGATTCCCACGGAAATATCGGCAAAACCGGTATGTGTATATATGATAGAGAAAAAAATTGTCATCTTATGCGAGTTCATACCCATGCCGTCTTAACTGTATTGTAACACATTCTACGTAAATGGTGTCCGCGATTTATGCTGTATGTGTGTTTTATGTCGAGCGGCGCGGCCGCGCTGTTGGACATATGCGCACAGCGGAACCATGTGAAAGAATGTGGTCTTCGAACTTCCGTACATCGTTACGATCACCACGCGCATTTATCTACGCGAATCATCGCTATTCTTCTTACCGATATGATAATATCTATTTTCAGGCACAATTGCATCTTCTTCCCTATCCATAAAATTGCATACATCACGAGTTACGTACAATAGGATTCTTTTCAATAGCTACTGGTTATTGTTAGATATTGACAGTGTTATCGTGTATTATTGCTCAAATGCATATTACGCGTCACCTTTTTAAATAAACAAGCATTGGCTATACTAATGCTTACAATATTTGAATTACCAATTGCGCCCCAAACAGACATGAGTGTGGCATTAATCAATATGGACTTATAGATGAATAAAACGAATATTTATATATTAAATAGTAAATTTTGAATTTGTTTATTACTTCAAATAAACAACTGAACATCTTGTTATTAATAGTAGCCTATTCTAATCTGATACATATACAAACCGAATGGTAACAATATGATTTGCATTTTATCCCAATAACATTACATTACCTAGTTGTTAAATGTGTGAGGTATATATTTAAATAGATCAGTGCCAGTACTGCACACTCATCCCCGTGTAGTTCTTTTGTTAGTTAAATAATTAGGCATAAAATCTGTGACCTGGCGAGTTTGATTAGCATACTTAATTTGAGAACAAGTACGTTTAAGATAAAACCCACTCACACATATTGATCAGTTTCTATAACTCAACGACACAAATGCCATATACCACACACAGTATTATTTTGCCAATCAAATATCGAATCAAAACAGCAACATGCATATCGGGAAAGCGAAAACTGTTACGTACTGCGAAATATCCTTGATTATACCCCATAATACGAATTAAATTTGTTAACGCGTAACATGATGATTTTTCATTATATATATAAGTCACAATTTAAAATAAATGTAACCAAGTGTAGCCATTTTGATCCCTTAAAGGTGTATATGCCGGAAATTTATTTCTCGAAATATATCATCTGGGCTTTATACTTTGATGTCACATTTATATCAGGCATAGTGTATAAGCCAACTGGCAACCCATTTACGGTGTTATTACTCATACATTATTCATAAATTTATATTCGCTTAGTATAATGCTAAATCGCCAGTAAATTGAAAAGCCAGTGGCTGCGGAACCACTGTATCAAACAGATTGCCCCTCTAACGGTCACACAAATGTCACAAATTCCAATATATATTAGTATGGATATTTAACTAAAGGCGATGACGTTACCAAAGTACTGTAACTTTTCTTTATTTAATTTTCAAAAATTAGCAATGCTACTAACATAAAATTAATGTTTTACTTTCTTTTACGAAGTAATAAGTAAGTATTGTAATCACGAAAAAAAAATTTCTCGAAATTTTTACGGAAATACACCTTTTGACCTTCCCTGAATCGAGCCTGACTATTTTTGGAATGACGTCTGTGTGTGTGTGTGTGTGTGTCTGTGTATGCGCTCTACAGCCTACACCGTTGAAGATAAAATTATGAAACTTTAAACTTAAAATTTGTATATGCCTGGGGCGAAAACCTTCTATTTTTGAAAAGCATATTCAAACCGGAAGTGCATGTTTACTTAAGACTTTTTTTTGCAATTTCTGCAATATCTCTGAAACGGCTATACTTGCAATAAAAATAGTTAGAATAACATTGAAAGATATTAGTATTCTGCACAACTTTTGTTTGAAACATTTCTTCAAAAAGTACCAGTTACAAGATCTTATCTTATTGATATTGCCATAGTTACGTAGGTATGGGAAATTATATATAGTAAATCGCATCTACTATGCATGTCAATTATTTTAAATATTCAAATATTTTGACATTTAACATTTATTGGCAGTGTTACAAATAAGTTTAGTGAAAAAAGCGTTACAAAAGTTAGTAAATAATTTAAAATATTATATACAAATATAAATGTCCGGCCATAATAATTTTTAATAATGTGTAATGAATAATTATATTTTCTGTATATTACTATAGAATCGAACATTTTAAATCTAAAATACATATGTTTTATTAGAAATCTGACAATAATCTACATAAAAGAAAGTTTAGGGCCAATACATGGCCGATGTTTTTTAAATATACTAGTTACTATATTATAGAATTACAACAATAATTATTATTATTAATTGTTTTTACGAGCTTTGTTAATGATTCTTTTGTTAGATCATTAATTTAAAATAAATTGATTGGAAATTGCAATTGAATAAAACAATGTTTATGCATATGGAATATTTAGATGCGTCAGTGTTTTTTTATCATTCATTACTTATATTTTGCGTATACATTATCATAAAATAACACTAAAGCAAAATCAATAATGTTTTATTTGATATTTATTCAAGACAAAACGATATATCTTATAATTTTTCTAACAACGCACACTAGTTGTGACAAACAGGTATATACATACATATCGATAAATCGAATGTGATCAACGATAAATGTGATTGTATATAAGTGTAATACGGAAGGTAAAGTAACTACGTTA
The DNA here is from genome assembly GCA_018344505.1 of Nebria ingens riversi. Taxonomy (NCBI): domain Eukaryota; kingdom Metazoa; phylum Arthropoda; class Insecta; order Coleoptera; family Carabidae; genus Nebria; species Nebria ingens. The sequence goes on from JADQWA010001156.1 coordinate 90,268, forward strand.
CAAATCTTATATAAACGAGAATAGCCGATGCCTACACATTATTTTGCATTTGTTGAAATAATATATTAATTTGTACCGTATTTACTTTATGTCACCCCACCTTAGATTATAAAATTATACCGAAATGCTTTTATATTATTATAATAAGTTGTGCGAAATGTAAAACAAATATTTGTGATTACACTTTTTAAAAAAATATTCATAGGAATGAACAATTTATAGAATAGAGCCGGAAAGTTATATTTCATATATTTTTAGCAAAATAGTTTCTTAATTAAAACAAAAATGTGTTCTACTGTATAAAAAGAATTTTAACTTATTTCAGTTCCAATTAAATTTTAATTAAAATCCCCTTAATTGTTGTGTAATTAATTGCCGTTAAGTTTACTCGCTATTGCGAATGGCTTATTTCTATTTTAGAAAAAAAATTGGAACATTTGTATTCTGTGTGCTTATGAAAAATCCTGATCTTGTGCACAACAATTTCAAATCAACGTGCAATTAGTTGTCCAATAGAAAGTGTATGCGTGCAGTAAATGGAGATATTACACCATTAAAATACTTTGCCTATTTAAGACTGCATCAAAATATTCATACTTATTATTCTAGTAGCAAATATTTGTATAGTAATTATTTATAACTTCAACAAACATTTTCACAAATTATTTATGGGACGAACATAGAACACATACGTTTAGAAACATATTATTTAATTTAGAGTAAATTATACATTTTTAGAATTGCTGTTATTTAAATTACATCTGATAATATGTGTGTTATAATTTTTTTTACATCAAATTCCAGCTTTATCTTTGGTAGAATAGACTACGATTTCGAATTCAGAAAGTAGATTAAATCAGATTGGTCCGATTAAAATACCGACTTTAAGATTTGTGTTGTGATTCAGATTCTTAAAGTTTCAGGTGTGGCTGGTTTTATTATCTTGATAAATGTAATGATTTTATAATGAGAACTTACAGAACTTAAGGTTTTATTTCTGAAGCGTACTCAAAATTGAGGAAATATTTTAAATATTTCAGAATAATTTCAGCCTCATGTTATTTACTAAAAGCATTGGAAACATTGCGCATTTTATAAATATTATAAACTGACCTGTTTTCAATGTATGTAATTAATTCTGTTGATGGTTAAAAAGGCAATATAAAAGTGTTGATTAATTTATGGTGGGGTCACGTGATTTGAATATACTATCACGGTACGCGAATTAATTGATTATAAAGAAGCAGCGGGTGGACAAGATCAAATTAATTAAACGTAATTCTTGTTATTTATTTCGTTTTTTGTTCTTCAACGCTCCGACTAATTATTAATGTCTTGGAATCGTAATAAATTCTTACCGGGCCAACTTTGTACCGTACTTATTTGAGAAATGATCATCACAATTGCCATGTTGTTGACGATTTATTTATGTTTTGGGCAGCAGGAATATTTATATAGTATACAATTTGTAAAATATTTTTGTTACTCGGTATTGACGTACCTCCTGCTGTACAAATAATTCAATTTCATTTTTGATTTATCGGCTTGCGTTAGTGCTTACGCCATATTGAAACTTACGGGATTTTAGATTTCAGAATGTTCCAAAATTCTTCGCCTACTATCTCTTTTTATTATTAAGTATGTACATATTTCTAATATTTGCTATAGATATGAAAAAATGGAATAAAAGTTAAATAACCAGCTATATTTTCCGAGATTTTCAGATATTGTTTAAATATGAATAATCAATCTAATGTATCTCTCATTTTATGTTGGTATTAAAATATGTGACCTAATTTAATTATAATAATTAAAAATATAATATGTATTGTGTATTAACGTTGAATTGAAGGTTAAATATGGCATGAATTAATTATAACTATATTAATAAAACTAGATTGTTGTCATTCGTAAAACAATATTTGTGATATTATTATTATTATTATTCAAAACAAATAAAAAGTAGATACACAATTTAAAATGTTATACAATTTGTTTGCCAAATGGTGCGTAACTGAATATATAATATAGAACCGTAAAATGGTAATATTTATCTTCTGTTTATGCATTTCCAGTTTGGTAATCATCTAATGTGTCAATTTTGAAATAAGTTCTCAGATAGCCGATTACTTTTTTGGGGGTAGGATGATATACGATAAAATTAATATAATAATGTGTTGCTGACCAAGGAGATTTTGGAAATTTTCTTGAATTCGGTATGAAATTTTCTATAGAATAATTTCCCTGAAATGCATATTTACAATAAAGCAAAATGTATTACTTTTTTAAAAATATTACCTTAGTAACTGGACATTTCAAATCGAAATTTCCTTTTATTTCGTCTTTTATCAATTTATATTCCATCATTGCAAATGAACATATAGTACGTACTATTTTTATAGCCATTTGTTTATAACTATTGCTAAATTGTCCAAATATCTCAATTCCAATCTGAACAGTTATTATAAACATTTAGTAACAGATAATATGATAAATAATTGAATAAGGTCATTACTTTTTTAAATAAAAACCAATATACTTCTAGATGATATATAAAATAATATGTTTCCTTACCATTGTATCTACTGGTAGATCTTTCCGAACAATACCAAATAAATTAAATGCAAACGCTGTCCTATTGATTTTACTTACGGATGAATTAAATGTTGCTGTCTCGCGCTCGAAAATTTCAGTATAGGAACGTTCCAAAATTATTTGTTCGCTCATCTAACAAAATTATTAACATTTACAGTTTTTATTATTATGTTACATTTTATAATTAAACTTACTATACATGTAAATATGTTCACAATGATTAATAAAGACAAAAAAATTCGTATCATATTTCGTGCTTTTTAGAATTTTTTTGAATATGATTATTTAAATAAATTTGTTGCGTTCCTATTGCTCTCAAAACAATGAATGTCGGTTCATTAAATGATTGTAATGATTAAACATATGTTCTGATGAAGGTTATATATTAGAGAATTTTATCCTTGTGTGATTCGATTTACATTAAATAATTAGATAAGTTTAATTCTTTATTTATTTTATATATAGTTAGTGGGGGAAATTACAAAAAGCAATTAAATTTGCGCCTGTTTAATAAATATAATTCAAGAGTCCGTATGAGGTTAATAAATTCTTAGGTTTCATGTAATTTTGGACAAATTTATTATTGCATTCCTGAGTTTGGCTTGGTACATTGCTGTATCAAGGCAAATATGCAAAACCGGAATTGGGACACTGTAAAGGACGGTTCAAGTAATACTGGCACCAAGCGACAATAATAATGTATGTATGTGCGATTCCAGATCGTGCTGCGCAAGTAACGACCACCCTGTAAGCCAATTAGGGGAAATAGTCCAATAATTATCAATTAAATATAATAAAAAGAAAAACGATAGTGAGCAACGGGTTGCTTCAGGGCGCGTGTACGATTCGTCGAGCTTCAGCAACCGGCTGCGTGTTAAAAATAAAATCACTGCTTAATTGCACTGTGCATGCATTACATATGCCCGCCAGTTCTATTTTTGGTTTACCTCAATTAGTTTTGCTAAATAACATTATTAACCATAATTTGCAGCATATATTAACTCAACACCACTCACACACATCTACATTAGTTATACTTCCACCATTGCGTTTACATATTTCGTTTTGTGACTCGGGAAGAATTATAAATTATTTATCTTATTTTGTTGCTGTTTTATCCCAACTCACACATTTCAAACGTTAATCCGATAGACATTTTAACATATTTTGAGCCACTGTTTTATTTAAGATATATTTAGTAGGTTTTAAAGCAATTAATTACCGATAGGAACAATGAAATGGATAATATGAAAAGTAAACTTAATTTATAATTATGAACGCTGTTTGCGTCAAGATTTTTGTTTCTATAGCATACGCAATTTTCATGCAAATTTCTCGAAGTGATTGAAAATGCAAATTTTAAAAGATGTGTTTGGAAAGCGTAATAAAGTAGTATTTTAAAATTAATTATGTAGAGCTCTTGGGTGTTCCATACCATGTAATTGAAACACATAAATTTAAATTGTGTTTCATTCTGAAATTCTGAACTTCAACATGATATACCAAGAATTAAAAAAAAAAAAATACGTTATACTTTATCCAAAACAAGTTTAAATTTAAACCCGCTCACATACTCGGCGTTACAAAACTTATTGGGAAGCTTGAGGTATTTTAAAATATATATTTTGATTTAACAACTCTAAAAACATATCTAAGTTTCACAATCAAATAGAGAAAATGAAATAGATACCACCCACGTGTATAGGTGTACAACGGACATATTGTTAATGTGTGCTTGGGATACAAGTAGACGTTGTCATCCACAGACAGACAATAGCGGTGTAAATGATTTCGGATGTGACACAAATAGGATCATTAATTTCGTTATTAAATCTTTACGTACTCGTATCTGTCACTGGATTCGTGTTTCGCTTAATAAATTATTCAGAGTGTGAACGCTCGAGACAAATCTCGTGCAACAAAGGCGGACATTACCATTGAAGAAGAATTTCAAATCCAGTTATCAAAGAGTGCATGTATAAAATGGTGTTATGGTTTAAATAAATTTCAATATTTATAATTTGTCCCAAATAAATTTGAAGCACGTTTTTTATCAATAATTTTAAATTATTTCGAATCAAATTTAGTATTGATGCATTACTATATTTATTATTTCTTACGTCATATTTGACACCATAGACGTATGTTTATTTTTTTGTAATTACAACTGTTAAGACTTTATTTCCAAACCTAATAACGATATTATGATAATAATGTAGCGTATTAAGTAGCCATATATGGATTATTACGCTGTAAATTTAATCTACTATTTACGCAAAAATAGTTTTCATACCATAAAGAAAGATATAATTACCTACTAGTACTTATGGCTTGAAATACTAAAAATTGATTTATGAATATTTATATTTGCGATCATTAAATATATGATGAAACTCCCATGATTCATAATTGTCAATAGTCTATTTAATTAGAATTTGGCGCCGATATCTTGTTTATTTATGTGTTTTTAGAGATACATATACATACATATATACAATGTGAAACAAATAACATTTTATCATTCATTACACGCAAGAGTGAAACTTATAATAAATAATTCAATTTACTTTAGTAATTTTGGTTTGTGAAACAATTGGGTATAGAGATCTTTTTAATTATAAATTTCGTTTTAAATTTCACTATGGTTAGCCAACTGAAGGTACCACTCCTGTGTTAAGATATAAAACGGTTGTTTGTAACAGACGGCAGAGTTAATTTAATTATAACTAGAGAATATAAACTTGTATTTTTATACGTCTCCTAATTTAAAGTATGCGCCACATTTACTTTAATAATCGCCGCCAGGACAAGTCGTAAAGTCAACAAACCCATATTATTAAACGAGAACCCGCCGCAATATAAGCTTTGATGCACGAACAGTGTTTTCCACAACTAGCTTCAAATTTAAAAGCACACTTCATTAAAAAATATATATTTGATGTTGCTTTGCATAAAACAATAAAATTTAGAAATATAATTATATAGCAGTTTTATTATCATAAACATTAGATGTGGTATTCTTTTGAAATGCTTCAAGTAATGATTAGTAAAGTCGATAGAAATAACTTCTCGATTTGCAACAAGTAAACATATTTTAGTATCTGTTAAACCGTATTTCATGGTGGAGCTTGCATCGATATAAACTTCGATCGTAATGAGTGTACATCTTTTCGACGTTGATTAGAAGTGAAATTGTTTGAATGTCTCAGGCGAATTCCCGCCGGCACTCATCAATATTCTGTTGTCGTGGACAAACGAATTGGTTGGTTGAAATAAATATATAAATATATATATATATATATATATATATGTGTGTACCAGGTAGCCTGATGATGTGATCCATTGTAGGCATATAATACCGCGCGCTGCTCTAATTACATTCAGGGTGAAAATGTTCGTTAATGAGAGGAATGATGAGACATTTCTGTATTAAATGAGATATTAATGCATTGTTTATTCCAGTTTTTATAAGCGTTGAAAATAAAAGCGTCCAATCGTTTTTTTCTATCAATTAAATTTTGAAAGTCATTTTGAATCGTTAGAAAATACCAATTAAGAAAAGGAACTTTTATAATAGGAATAAAACAAATTTAGATTTTCTTAAATATAGGTACATACATATATGTTATATAGTTATTTTATATTAGTCAGAAATCATACTAAAAAAAATGTCTTCTTATTTAATGACAGTGGTCACGTTGCCTATCAGGTTATCCGTCAGCCATGTGTACGGAAAGTCCAGCCCAGTTGTATTGGTACACAAATGTAGATACATAATGGACCTAGTGGCTTTGAGGCTGTTAAGTAGGTCCTCCAATAGCGATGTGGCCAAGAGTGTAGAGCCAATGTTCGCATGTGAAAGCCTACCTTCATTTACTGTAACACTCGCCGGGGATACATTTACCGTTTACCGTTTTTATTTATACGAAACACCATCACACATTTTTACGTTTTTAATACTGAATGAAATGCGCTCCAAGTAAAAGTGTTATTTTTTTAAAAACTAAGTACCTATAGCATATAAAATGAATAAATTTAACTAACTTATAACGGACGTGGGTTAGAAATAGTTAGAGTTTTATCAGTATAATCTGAATACCTAACACTAATCATATGCTTACATTGCGGTGCTTAAGGCGACTACGGTCAGACGCGCGCGATACCTTCACTTATAATTAAATATATTTTGGACTTATAGGGTGTAATCATTTGAAGACTAATCATTTTTATATTGAATCAAAGACCTACACAGATAAATATAGCTTCACAAAACGCTTGTGATCTTTGTAATCTCAGATCGAACCGCCTTGCTGTTAAGACGCATCAGATAACCACAATTTACGTAATGTATTTTATTGATTTTTAAAATACTGATATTACTATGGCTTCAATGATTATTGACAGATATATATGATAAATTAGTTAGGGGTTGCTGTTTAAATATTTTATTTATTTAATAACAGTCTCTTATTTAAATATCTAACCATTTAGTCAACGATTTTATATATATATATATATATATATATATATATATATATATATATATATATATATATATATGTACATACTAACAACCTCGACTTATGTAAGAAGATATTGGCGCATGTGTATTATCTCGCCTGTTAACCATGGTGTTACCGCGAACAGAAGAAAAACGCGCCCACACCATACGCAAACAGATTCCTAATTAGTAGTATTAGAGACGTGACAGCTTGCTAATACGTATCAGAGACTCGCGTCGCGTATTTACCTGTGTACGCACTCTGTACGCACCCACGCATCGTCTGAGTGGAATCGATAATTTTGTTGTTTGTACTGTCATTCGTTGAAATAGCAAAGTAAACGAATTTTACACTCTAGTTACTGTTTAAGAGGCATATGTGAAGTAGTCATTTTTATCTGAAGCTTGGGATGTGCATTTGACCTTTTTATAGTTGTTCATCTTTTAAAAAATATCACAGAAAAAATTGAATTCCAAACAGAAAATAAGATACATTTTATATTGAAATCATTTTTGTGTGTGTCATCGTTACAGAATTATTATTCATGCAGGAATCTTAAGTGTATACAGTAATTTATTACGTTTCAATATAACGATACATTGGTATCGGCCAATATCCAGCTTATCATCTATAAAGGTGCTAATTAAATTTAAGCAAATTAATTTATTATTTATATACTGAACTAAATAATGAAATGACGATATTTTCATTAAAAAAGTTGACATATTTCAAACATAAAGATATATTCATACTGGCTAATTAACAAGTTGAGTAGTCCATAAATTACATTTTGACACAGTTCATTTACTAGCAACAGATCATGTCCGTATACCTACGTCCCGAATCAGCAACACAGATTGCGAATATTCAATGGCTTGCATCTTACATACGTTGATTATAATCCAGCGTGACGAGCCCGATAATATATCGAAACCAGTGTCGTTAACGTAATCTTCAAAGTACAGTATTCAATGTTTGTTTTGGTAAAGAATAAACGACGCCACGTTAGTGGGAATTAATTTAATAATAATACTAGAACGAATGCAATCCTCAGCGTGTTAAAGATTTAACTGTAATCCTGTAAATCATTCCAAAGATCTCTATCATCATTTATTCCTCCTCTACTTTCGAGTCATCATTCTACTCTGGATATAGAAGATATGTACCAACGCATATATGTATCTTTCGTATGAGGCTAGGTGGGGACTGTCTCAGTCACATTACCTGCTCCGGAGACGATATCATGGTGCTCAGTGACCAGTCAGTGGTCCAGCTGAGTGGGTTATATTCTTCATACTATATATAAATATAAGACGAGAACTTTGAAACGAAAACGTTCTGTAGAACGAAATTGAATACACTTACATCTGAGATATCATCGTTTATTTTAAGTTATTTGTTATTAAAAATCAAAGTGTACATTTGCTTCAATCACTAGTAAATCGATCAGTGATAAATGATTAATCAAGTATCCAAGACAGAAGCTAAGTGCTTCGTAATCCAACCTTGTCCCAAGATGATTCAATAGAACATGGACTATGTGGTAATATAGTGTTAGTGTGAAAAGTGCAATCATTTCAAAACATCAGCTGTTCGCAAGGTCGACTAGCGCGTGCTGTGCTCATATGTTATCGTGTATGTTTAAATTTAATAAAATGAGCAAATCAATGATGAATACTTTGATTAACTACGACAATGACCGGTTATCATTAAAAGTGGTAGCCACATTCCCAGATCCGAACAATAACGGTGACAAATCCTCAGTTGGTAAACGCGGTGATAAATATTCACTACGACCTCGATCTTTGCGACGTTGTGAAGAAGATACCCCAAGAGCTACACCGACGGTTTCAAAATCTCGACATAATAAACAAAAACAGAAGCCGGCGCCGTTGAGCAAGTACCGCCGGAAGACAGCGAATGCCCGAGAACGAAGTCGAATGCGGGAAATCAACACCGCTTTCGAGGCTTTACGACGTGCGGTACCGCATTTACAATTCCCTGATATCGCGCTGACTTCAGCGAATGAAAAACTAACTAAGATCACGACCCTCCGACTTGCGATGAAATATATTTCAGCTTTGAGCGCCTCGCTGAGAGATCCACAATGCAGTTCCAGCAGCCAAAATATCAGCGCGGCATGCAGTGCCGACTTAGGCGATTTATTATCAGACTGCAGTGATTTAGACTGTTTGCTACTGGAGTCTGATGGTGAATCTCTTCCGTTGTCTGATCACTCGTTGTTGACATCCTCTGAATTCTCTGATCCAGGCTTGTCTCCATGCAATTTTGATGACCCGTCCCTATTGCATACAGATTTTTCTGACAGTGCGTTAACGTCAACAGAATTTAGTGAATTTTTTTTAACGTGACAGTGTTTTTGTAGCATCTTGACATTCATTTTAAATTCCTATTGTAAATATATATTAAAACCAGAACATTGTCAACATATCTTGCCTTGTAGATGTTAAGTGTCATTAAATTAAATATATGTTATATTTCATAATATGTTTTTATTAATTTATTACAATTGCATCTAATTTGATACCTATATATATATATATAGAGTGGAAAATAATTTACAAAAAATTAATTATTTATGCAAGCATTATGAAAGGTAAGTAAAATATTTATGCTTGATGTAATCTAAATAAAATCAATAGTCTGCGGTGTAACACATATTTAAATAACACTTTAAACACATTACTTCAACAGGTCTTCTTGCTTCAGCTCATTTTGTTATTTAATTTGCTAAAGTACTTCAATTTACCGCACGCAGATACCACCTAGAGATAGCATATGATATACGCCGTCTGTCAACTTATAATTTATATGGAAAGCTGTCCCAACCCAAAACACTTTTAAACTGTTAAACTGAAATATCAACAAGTATAGCTATATGAGTTCAAAAAAAAAAAAAACTTTTAATTATCATTTCATTAAGTAACGTTACTGATAAAAACGTTAACATACTTTTCGTTACAATTTTGAGAAATTACTACCACAAAATAAATAAAAATAAAACCAGGAAAGCAAGTTGGAAAGTTTAGTATTATCTAACGATTATATGTAAAATTGCGTGCAATTATTATTTAACAGTATTTTCACTATTTTGACTTACGAGATGTAAAATATATCGATGAAATAAATAAATATTTATCGATAATGATTTAAAATTATATTTCACTTGATTTACCGGTCAATTGATCTACTTTCATTATCCGCACTGCGTAAATAAACTTCAATTTTCATTGCGTCAGCTACTGGAGTTTTAAAACAAGCTCTGTGGATTATAAATACTGCAATTAAATATATAAATCAGATATCTTAATTACCATGCTCTTTTTTCCTCAACCGTCTACGTAGGTATATCGAAAGTTATCATAAGTGTTGTGAATTTCATAGGCGTTTGGATTGCATCTTCATTGGGATTAAATCGATTTGTTGATAACCATTTCCGATGTATTATCAGTAACGTCTTAATCACACGCAATGCTTATCGCCACATTTTTATCGTAATGCGAGTTTGCTTTCATCGTTTACTTATTTTGAAATCTAGTCAACGACAAATGACTTTAAATCGCCTTCTTTACCTTCTTAAGTTTTCGTATCTGTGAAATCTCAAAATAGTTTAGATGTTAAAGAGCATGCGTTATCAACAACTCGAGATGGAATCTGTTTTATATACAAAAAAGTACAGGAATCTGTATAATATATATATTTAATATTCATTAAGTTTAAAAATAATTCTTTTATTATTAAAATTTATTTATATAGTTGTGCTTTTTTTTTAAATATAAAAAATGTATTGGATTTAAAAAGATGTGCTTAAAAAGTCAAAAAAATAATAAAAAATTTGGAATCGATTTTTCTCGGTATTTTAACTAAGTAAAATAATTTTCATCGCGATCGAAGACATATTTTTTTTGCTTCAGTCGATGTTTTTTTAAACTCTCTCTATTGTTTAAACAATAAAAATTGGGTGCAGATATAAAATTGCCCGTTTTAAGGAATCATTAGTAGGGGTTTGTTAATACGAAAATAAATTTTCAGCCAAATCGGTTGAACCATGTGGGAGTTACAGTCCTGCATGTACGTCTTGGAAAAAATCGTAATTTGAGTAGAATTTTTTTTATCTGTGATTATATTCAAAATATGTTTGTAAGAAAGTGCCGAATTCAAATCAGCTATCAGAATTGCTGAAAAACGTATAGATTGACTAAAATAGTTACAAAAAATTACTAATTATCGCGATTATTTCTAGATTAAAAACTAGCAGTTCGATTGAATAGTTTTATATGTTTAGTGAACTTATCGATAGCTATAAAATGTTGAGTTTGTTATCTAAAATGATGCTCTTAATATGTCACCTGGGCATTAACAGATGAAGTTAAAATAACGATAGTCATTAATTGGTTATTCTGATATTACGGAGAGATGCACCAGAATGCAGTCACGTGTCACGAGAATTAATCTTAGACATGCATAACTTCACGCTTGCGCTTAGTGTTTTGTTTTAGAATCTAATTAATAATTATCTAACTAAACTTCAGGATTATATGATCCAATTAATCATATTCTTTATATACTTAGGAGAGAATGTATAAATTGTAGCAACCATCGCGCATGATACTAATTCTATAATTATTAACATTTTCTTAAATTAATTAATATTTACTTTATCGATATGCTTTCGGTGATTAAGTAATATAACTTCGTGATTTTGAAATAAGGACAAAAGGAGTGGAAATAAATAAGATAAAATGAAAGTTTTTTTTTTAAATAAAAATATACATCGATGTTGAGAGAACAATACAATCTACCGCATTGTTTGGACATAGTATGTTGTTGCACCAGTACGCATGCGTTGGAGTAAAGATGTAAATCACCGTTGACGTTTTCATGCTGACAGTAAAATTAATAGATTTGCGCTGGGACGAAACACGCACACTATAAAAGAATAAATTAAATAAAAAAATATTCGCAATATAAATGAATGCACTTTTTAGAGTTCTTTCAAATTAAACTGCAATCATTCTTCAGCGATGCAATTTGCATACGGAGGTGTAAGGTTACGCGTCAAAATATAATATATTACTCTTTTTTATTTTGTTAAACATTGATTACAGAAGAATTCGCTATAGGTTGAAGACCTGAGCACAGGAGTCAAACGGGTCTGCTAAAAATATTTTTAATTTTTATTTCATCAGAATTTCAAACAATTTCACTCAATAAAAATACTTTGTAACAACAAAACCCCAATCATTTGACAACTATTAATACCTGACTCTTATACACACAAAATAAAGTATACACTGACAAATTTCAAAAGAACGTTCCTGACATATGCTCATTCGTATATAAGCGAACAACACTTAGCCATCGTAAGACAGATGGAAAAAATTACAAAAAATGTCTGGCTCGCACTCGGACGCAGTACAAAAATGCTATCCTGCGACGTTATACGATAAGAAGACAACAAATGGCTAAAGTTGCGATTGGTAAAGAAGTTGTTGAAAAAATTATTATAATATAGTTGTCGTACATGGAAAAATACTTTCGCTGTAACGTGAATTTATATTTTATAGTTAGCGATAGCGTCGCTAGACTGAAGAATAGTCTATGTGTTAGATTTAACATGATTGTTGATGACAATACGTCAGCGGAGAATTTATGTTGTTTTTAAACTATTGTATATTTGTAATAAAAATTAATACATACATTTTAACCCTAAATAACGCAAATACATATTATTGTTTCTGTCATGATGTCTACATGTCCGAATGTGTGTATGTTTATATGTGTATGTACGTTATAAAGTAGCAAGTTATTCTGAATGGTAAAAGGATATTTTATACTAAAGCGCCGCTGTTTGATAATTACACAATAACTAGATAAGCGTCTTTTAAAGTTTCATCGACGACTATAGTAAATAGTTCTTTTTATTATCATGCTCTGAGTGGATGTTCCTTTAAAGACAACATAAATACTCTTACCTTTAGTTCAGAAGCCGTTCATGACAACTAGAAAATTCTCACTAGAACCATAAAGACGATATAAAACATAATGATTTTTTTAACTAATGCTGATTTATAATAATTATATATATATATATATATATATATATATATATATATATATATATATATATATACTCGTATATATATATATATATATATATATATATATATATATATATATATATAATATATATATATATATATATATATATATACTCGTATATATATATATATATATATATATATATATATATATATATACTCGTATATATATATATATATATATATATATATATATATATATATATATTATTTATTGTTTTATTCAAAATAAAAATACCTTGTTTTAATATTTTCACATTTAAAACCTAGTTACAGAAAAGTTCGTCAAACACTTAACAAACCAACAATCCGTCAAAGATCGAAAGTGTATGCGAATTTTATCCTTAACAGACTGTCAAACAACTGACGGTATGTCAATATTTGACGAACGTTTCTGTAACTAGACATAATATTTATATAAAAATGGCTTTCCCTCATTACTAGAATTCATTTTTTTAAAACAGCTGTAAAAATGTTAACAGAAATTCAGTTGTGTTTAAAACATTATGAATATATATATATATATATATATATATATATATATATATATATATATATATATATATGTATGTATATATATATATATATATATATATATATATATATATATATATATATATATATATATATATATATATGATATATATATGTATATATATATATATATATATATATATATATATATATATATATATATTTAAATTGTACACGCTGACATCAAGATTTAAAAATATATGAACTTATTTAGTAATCACAGAATATTTTACGACAGTTAAAAAAAATCCAACTTTCTCTGGCGAACGCGTGGATAAATAATGGAAACTTGTTTGTTTCTGCTACAAAGTTGGCGGTATCGAGTTATATACGTCGAAAATCGTAATTGCTATTGACCACGAGAGTTACGATGTCACAAACTTCTTGGAAATCAACACTAGTGCAAGGATTCACATGGATAAAAACGCTATGAGTAAATGACAGTTAATGATAGCGTCATCCCACTGCAAGGTCATTTAATGTTAGTCTTCTGTAGTACGTGCAAATAATCATTTGTTTTTCGTCGCTTGAAATCCATGTTTTTATAAAGTAATCCTAACATGTACTAAATTCATTACAAATATTTATTTTGCTTTTACATCTAATATTTTTATTAATTTACATAACAAAATTAAACTTTTCTTCACGCTTTACGAAGATTATTTATTTTAATAAAAAAATAATCACTTAAAGTTAATGGTCGGGATTTCGCTACCTTTTTTGCATAATAAACATGTAACATTAAAAACAAACTTAAAATATGTCTACCCTATAATTTCAGGCCGAAAAGCTGTCAAATTACTGATCATTATTATATATGAAAAATATTTAAATTAGATAATAACAATAATCATATCACCTTGAAAAAATGTAACCTATATATATATTTTGTATTAAGCGAGTATCAGCATTAACAAGCATCGTAAAAACGCGATAAACATCAAAAAGATATTAAAATTTATAGAAAAATGCATTTACACTGGCACAAGGTATAAATTATATGCATAATTGTATTACAGGGTTCCACGCTCTTTATGTTTTAATCCATTATTCAGCATTTAAGATTTTAAATATTTCTGATCTTTTGTTGTAACGATAATGGAACCTGTAGACTTACATCCTTAAGTGGGATACTGGATATGTCTGTCGATTTAAACTGTAAGCAATGAAGCTTAAGATAAGTCAGGCTTGTTACGGTGTTTGCACTCAACCGTGTCATCTGCACTTTCTCAATGTTCTGATGTGAATTAACACTTTTTTAATGTAATCTACACGCGTACCTCTACTAGGCTACATGTTTCTAATGATTCAATATTTTCTTTAGTAAAACCATTACTATTAAAATGTAATTATAATTGCGAAAAAGGAGATAAAAAGGAAATAAACAAACTCAAATTATATATACATATTGTTTTATTTTCTGTTGTAAAATGAATGAACGCAGAAGAAGAATCTCTTAGAGCTGTGTAACAAAGCATACATTATTCACGAAAAGTTGAATACAGTATAGAATTTAAAAAAATATATCTAGTGACGAGTTTCTCTGGATACATTAGGAGTGAGATAGCGAGATGTCATTTAAAACGACTATAGACGCACCCACACTTGAGATAGATGGAGAAGCAGCGTATCGGCATCCATATTCACGGCACAGAAGTTCGAACAAGGTGCATCACAGGAGGGCCCCAACCCGGCACAACACTGACACAAAGACTCGGTTACCGGCTACAGAAGAACGCTTGATGGACGAACGTCTAAAGACTTTACAAAGGAGATACTACAATGGAGCACTAGTAATATAATAAATAACAAAAATCCGTAATGCATTGGTCATATTTTTAAAATTAGGGTGTTTCCATTTACATAAAAGGTGACACATAAATATAAATATATTTCCAATGTATGGGCTTTCCCAAATATAGTATTTCAATGATCAAATTTCCTTCTGATACAACACAGTAGTACTATTTAGCAGGAATTCTCAGCAGGAAATGAGTTTATACCGAATCGCTAAGAGATATATATGTTTTCCACAATTTATATTAACGACTATAATTAGAGTCGTCTGTGATAATATTGGTCAAAATAGGAACTAAAGAATATTTAAGATTCTCACAAAATTGAATTTAAATATTTATTTATTCAATTGTTTTATTAAGACTATAATTAAATTGGCTCCTGCAGTGTATTCTCCTTATCATCTATTGAATGTTCGAACGTGAATCTATCCGCAGTATGTTTACTGATGCCTGCGACTTGGTTGAGAGCGGTTGTTCAATACACGAAGCACTATCTGAGACGCAAATCAAACAGAATATCCCATTGTGACAGTAGCAGGACCATGGCGCCGTATATTTCAACAGACGGACACTTGACAACATTCGGCAGCGACACGCTTCTACCTCCAGCATTCAATGCTTACGATACAAACGAACGGTGATACGTGCACGATTACAACAATTCATTATTTTGACATATAATGCCAACAACGTTAACATATGTGTGTTAGAAGATACAGTTTTATACTCCTACTAAATACCTAAAGTATTACTAATTGTTTAGAATTGTATTCAATGGAAATGATATTTAAAAAATACAAACTATAATTTTTGTAATTTTATATTCCTTAAGGGAAACTAGAGCTGATCTTATATGCTATACTTTTAATATGATTTTATGGTAAATATAGGTCAGCAGTAGAGATGTAAATGTATATGAGTGTCTGCATTGCAACAGTTGTTAATAACGATAAAGTTAAGTACCATCGTGAATGGAATCGCATCAATAAAATTAACTTTATGTTTTTATCCTGTAAAAATACGATAATTAAGAAGTTGACGATGATATAAACTAGCGATAAGATTATCTTAAGATATTCAATGAGAGTATGACAAATACGGGAAATCTGTTACCCATTCGCTTATAGCCAAATGCTTACACTTACTCACGACAACCAACACACATACACCTGTTCTATTTACATTTGAAACACGTTCATCGTGTGTAGGCAATACAGCCTTCGGTAGCAGGCCGAACCACCAGAAAAAGACAATCTAAATCGTTGAAACTCACGCAACGGTGGCACGCGGCACTTTGGTTGCTCATCATCGTCTATTCCAACCATTTAACTGCAAATTTCATACACAAATGGTTGGATAACACCTTTATGAATACACCATGTGGGTTTTACATTTGTGTGATGCACCCACGACCATGTATTCAGACTCGAGCATTTTTTATATTTACTTGCGATATTTGTTAGAATTGTTAATACCGTGCATTAATATGTAATATTTTTTTGTGTAAATACATTTTTCTCTGTCGACGTGAGGGCAGGACTTACGCACGTAAAAGTGAAAATTAACAAACTTCCTTTCTTTTCAAATTAGTTGCATTGCTTAAAATTGTATTGTTTTTAATAAGTAATTTATTTTGGTCCGAAATTAAACATTTTTTAGCATTTCTGTATATTTAGTAGCTAGGTTGTTATAAACGCAATAAACCTGTATGTATATTTGAAATACGTAAATTCACTTCAAAACGTGATGCACGCAATTTGATATCATCTCGCAATTTTTTCCATGCGTTTATCTATCTATCAGAACGTTTCGGGTTAATAGGAACATATTTGCATTTTAAGCTGTGTATCTTTAGCACTTACTTAAATTTATAGCGGCTGAACTATATACATAAAAACTAAATAAGATTGCTGATTATACTAGATTATCTATATAGGATTCTAAATTTATTGCTTGTTGAAAAATCTTTTAACATTTTATTAAAATTCTTAATTATTATCTTTAATTACATTCTTATTTCAAGTTTAATCTTTTTACTTTCTTTTACAAAGTAATAAGTAAGTATTGTAATCACGAAAAAAAAATTCTCGAAATTTTTACAGAAATACACCTTTTGACCTTCCCTGAATCGAGTCTGACTATTTTTGGAATGACGTCTGTGTGTGTGTGTGTGTGTGCGCGTCTGTGTGTGTGTGTGTGTCTGTGTGTGTGTGCGCTCTACAGCCTACACCGTTAAAGATAAAATTATGAAACTTTAAACTTAAGATTTGTATATGCCTGGGAGAAAAACCTCCTATTTTTGAAAAGCATATTCAAACCGGAAGTGCATGTTTACTTGAGTCATTTTTGTAATTTCTGCAATATCTCCGAAACGGCTGTACTTACAATAAATATAGTTACATTAACATTCAAAGATATTAGTATTCTGCACAACTTTTGTTTGAAACATTTCTTCAAAAAGTACCAGTTACAAGATCTTATCTTATTGATATTGCCATAGTTACGTAGGTATGGGAAATTATATATAATAAATCGCATCTACTATGCATGTCAATTGTTTTAAATATTCAAATATTTTGACATTTAACATTTATTGTTAGTGTTACAAATTAGTTTAGTGAGAAAACGTTACAAAGGTTAGTAAATAATTTAAAATATTATATATAAATATAAATGTCCGGCCATAATAATTTTTAATAATGTGTAATGAATAATTATATTTTCTGTATATTACTATAGAATCGAACATTTTAAATCTAAAATACATATGTTTTTTTAGAAATTTGACAATAATCTAACTTTACCACAATTTTACTGGACATAATGAATGAAAATATTTTCTTTTAAATTTAAACATTATATATTTTAATTTATATAGTATCAAATCAAAATATACTGACTACGTAAAAGAAAGTTTAGGGCCAATACATGGCCGATGTTTATAAATGCAATCAAACAACTAAAAAGTCTAATTCTCTTACATTTAAATCTTTAAGAGTTATAATACATATTCTGTGATTCTCTGTAGCTAACAGATTTTTATAAATTATTCTAAATATTATGAGTAGTTAAACTGACACTGTAATAGTTAAATTTTATTGCAGTGGTTACCTATTTAGAATATGATGAAGATAAACTAGTAATATTTAAAATATCGTAATGTATATTGTAAATATTCCTAAACTGATGGCAGATTTGAAATTTATAAGTCATATCATTAAACCGTCTCACATAATAATTCATAGCTCTTTTACAACGTCGCAGATAAGGAAATATATTTAAATTTACTGTTAAGAAAACACAACAAGCCAAACCTACAGCAACGCCGTCAAGTGATCAGTTCTTTTATATGAAATAAGTATGCATATTAAGACTTCCGTAAATCTTCCGAATAAACATTATAATCATGTCACACCAAAATTTAATAGACATTCCGATAAGTCTATCTGAAACCTACATCATATTTCAATTAAATACATCGACTTGTCGTTGTTGAACTTGAACATTAAATCTGAGTAATAAATTACGATTGGTTTGTGAATGCCAAACTAGACTTCACATCTAACGGTGATAATTTCATCTTATTTAACTTGTTATTGATCATAAAACTGTCCAACGATATTTGAAAGAAGTATCTATTTTAGGGATGGGTTACCAGTTTATCAATCCATTTTTGAAATAAATTATTTTGCTTTTGTTGTGAATTTAAATATTTAACAATTCATCTCTAGAATATATGAAAATGTATCTCATTTCTTATACTGTTTGATCAGATAAGTTATTCAAAAGATTATCTGTATTTGGCACTCTTGTTCCAAGAATGTTTTTTGACTGTATTTATTGTGTAAGAACATGATTCATTCTACAAAGACATCGAGCCGTAAATCAAATGAAGGAAGTGTATTCTTCTGGCTGAAGATGATTCTCATTCGTGTTTTATCAGCATTCTTTAGTTATCAAAATACACGAGAATATAATTCATCGTAGTTATGAAGTTTGTTGAGAGTTGTTATCCCATATTTAAGCTTTTTGTAAACGAAAGTATTTACCAGTTATATTTGAGCAAACATTTGAACTGCGTAGTTGTATTTTGAAATAAATATTTTTACTAGATGGTTTATTAATTATTATTTGATATATTTATTGGAGAATAAATGCAGTTTGTTAATATAATATAATAACCGTAGATGATGTCACTTATGGTTACATTCATGAGTGGTTAGCTTACGCATGTACAACAATGGACAACTTTAAGTAAATTAAATTACCACACAAATACTCGAATATATAATAAAATAGGCGAAGTAAATGCTGCATAATATATGCATTATGTCCGAATTATGAACAACTAAACTTCAGTACTGGGCGCGGAGATCTTCGCCTCAGATAAATAGTTTTATTGTATAGTTTGTTATTATTGTTATTGTTGCCAGCTTCTGACTATTATACCTCGACCTCTTGCAATAAAACAGCTACCATTGTTGCCTTGTACATCAAGGATGACCTACCACTGTGACACCCACACTACAATTAGCCACTGTTACTCCAGCAAGTAGATATACCCATAAAGTCACAGATTTTACAGCTGCAGGAAAATCAAAAACATTTTGCATGGATCCCAAATTAAATTATAGTATTAACATTTCATTAAATAGCAATAAATTTTGGAATTACTTTAATTTCAGTTAACGATACAAGGTAACTTATATAGTATATTTTTGCAAAAAAAAATAAATATAATACATCTAAAATAATCCTTGGAGACGCATAAAACCATCAACTCATCTTTTATACAGGTATTAATTTTAATTCTCTTTACTAAATATCGTTATACGAGCTTATTACTTTTTGTTGGCGATTAAAATATGCGTTTTATTTAATATGGGATGAACAACAGTCATTTATATTGCGGTATATTTTTTGCTGTTTTCTAATTACCGGACCTGTACAATTTATCACGAAACATATATCATTTTCATAGCTTACATTTAGTATTTAAGAGTGTAATAAGTATCTTCTAATGAAGACAATCGACAATGTTATTATACTAAAAGCATTTCTGCATTTTGCTTTATGGCTGCAGCTACAATTGATTAAATTGTTTATTAATGTTTCTCAACCAGTATACAGATCTATAAGGATGATTTATTTACTCATAAATATATTATATACAAAATTATCAATATGCAAATTTGTAATTACTTTTGTTTATTCCTAATTGGGACGATGTACAATTGCTACTGCATTTGTTTAATACTTATTTTAATATTGTTACAACTGCACTTTTTATTTCGTAGAAAGTTCAATGTCGAATTATTTTAAAGTATTAACTCCTAGATATGTATAAACATATCCAACACTTCTGGTTGACGCTTATTATATTAAATAAGTACTTTCTACTTGACAAATATGCAATTTTCATTAATTAAACTTTATGAACAATAAATAACTTTTATTAATCACATTCAGAGTCAAGCAATCTGTAACCCAATAGTTCAGTTGCGCCGAAAGGGAAAGCGATAATAATTTATCGTGTATACAATTTATTTGTTATTTTATAAGAACCTCCCCAAACGCATATATTTATGATTTCCTTTTAATTTATATGCCAATAATGTTAATTTATGATTGTGGAAAACATCATTGCTTACTGGTATTTTATTATGGCTTTTCTTGAAATTCAGTGTTGAATAGATTTCGTTTCTCATATAAATAAATCCAAATTTTTAATTAATTGAATAAATATTTAAAAAAATTCAACTCTTCGTCTGATTAGTGTGTGTATGATATTTCCTTGTAGTCTTCACGTATTTATTGTTCAGAAAATATTAAAAAAGCTAATAAATCTTGTTGGACATAATACTTATTTATATAAATTTTAAAAAAACGTTAAAATATATTTCGCATACATATGTATGCCAGTAATAAACAGAAGTGCATCAAATACACTAGAAAAACTAAGAGGTACTGAAAAACGAGATATATGTTCTTCGTTCGTCACAAGCACATCACATATTCTTATAAAAGAAGACTGGAAACTCGTTTACATTCCAAGTTACACACATAAATACACTGTGTAATAAAGCATACTGAGGTGTGACTGGTAGGTGGACTGTTAAGCGATAATTGTTATGAGTGATTTGCAATAACCGGTAATTAGTTCGCGGCAGCCGTACGTGGAACAAAGAAACATAACACGCGTGCGCACATCTTTAAAGAACTCGCGTTTATACCCCAGCCAAATAGACCGCATACAATTACGTTTCTTAGCTATTAAATTTAATTTCCATCTATCTATACAGCATACACCATTTTTTTATTAAGTTTTTGTTGTACATAATGTTGTTTACGATGCTATTAGGGTGGTTATACTTATGCGTTAAAAAGTAGCTCGTAATTAATATTTTTATCCCTTAGCCCATTGTGCTACCTGGTGGTTCATCTAAACGTGATTTCCACCCCTCCTATCCCCCAATCTATTAAAATAAACAATAATTATACCTCTTATAAGAAATATATACATTGACTCATATTTTGTGTACACCTAAAAAAACTGCTTAATGAGATATGCATATTACTTTGGATTTATTATACCATATGTATGAAAAATATATATTATATACGTAATTTAATATTTTCGTAACCAAATACTGACAGTATTTTACTTTGATTTATATTTACATGCGGTACATGTTTTAGTGGGTCAAATCTTTTGAAACTTTACAATTTTTGTGCTGTACAACAAATAGAAAAGACACAAATAAATTAAAGCGTAACTTGAGTTCGTAAATAATACCGTTTATGCCACATAAATTTAGTAAACAAACAGTTATTTCAGAATATTAAATTAAATATGTAGCCCAAAAACAGAAAATATATTATATATTGTAGAATATTTCATATGTTTACATGTCATAATCAGAGAGATAAAAACGATTTTTATTTAAATTAAATTCGATTCAAGAACAAATCACTGTTTATAGGAAAAAATTGATATTTTATTTGAATTTAAATACAAACAATTTTATTCATGAAATAATTGATAATGAATTGAAAATTCACACATTACGTTATCTTTTTAGAAATCTTATATAAATGTTTAGTACTCTTTAATGGATCCTTAATCTTCTCAATTCCTTCAAGCATATCCTCAAATTGTTTACTGCGAACGTAAGGATTTAGACTACCTAATAAAAAAAATATGCAAAATATATTTACCAATGTTTTTTATATTTCTCGTTCGTTATACGAGTTACGACAACCCAGCACGGTCTACTAACTTTAAAATTTGTTAAATTCTTGGCTAGGAAATAAAGAGTTGATACATTAATAAACATAATAGTTCTATAAACAAACTGAAATTACATTTACAAATAGAGTTTTTAAATTACGAATAACAATTATAAAACAATTCAAATAGTACATACTTTTAACTTAAATATTGCACAAATTATTGTTAATTTCGATTTGTGAAGGTATTTTTACCTTTTAGTTCAAGTTTCTGTTTTCTTACGCGTGTTCGTTGACTTCGTGTCATCTTACGTTGATTTTTCTGATTTATATACATATATTTTTTATATACCTTAAGTAATTGCAAATATATGTAGATATAATATACCCATATATTAATATTAATTTAGTATAGATGCAATCCTATTTTTAATTTTAGCAAAAACTGATCTGAAAATCTCGTTCAATTTGGCTTTTTTATTGACATAACAAACGACAGTGTCAACGCTGTCTTCTACACTGTAAAAATATTAGGGCACTTATCATAGGAAAGTAATTTAAAAAAATAAATAATAACGTCAGTGTAACGTGTATCATATTACAACAATAGATCTTCTTGTGTGGTTCGTGTTGACAAATTATCAAAGTGATTAGAAGTGGAAGCGATTTATTGGATATTAATTAGTTTCCGCATTAACCTTGACATTAGCATCAAGTCGTCTGTGTTTTATTATACTAGACAAGTGCATCTAAAGATCCTTAAAAGGACTTTGAACAGAACCTTGACATAAAATTAGTAAACTCCTAATCAAATAATCAGAACACATTCGTTTTACAGGAATATTTAGATGTATTTACTAGAATTATGCATTTAATAGCATTATTATGAGACTGTAATTAACAACTTAATGATTCATGAATGTTGAATAAA